>JALIZF010001773.1:465000-751818 GCA_029948255.1 Telmatactis stephensoni
ACGTGACATGACACTAATCTGGTTTACATGAGAAAGAGTTCAGTCTCCCAGGGGGAAAAGACTTGTTGTTATTGTTGTATATTGTTATTGTTGTGCCTCGTAGCTGTCATGGCATCCATCAGGTGATGGTGCAAAGCCTGCATAGCGGGTTTATTTACCTCGACTCTATAGCTACCGCTATTCGCCCCCAGTTCAGAGAATATTTGATAAGCACTACATTCATACATACTAAGCACATTATTGTTTGCCACTGGTTGGGTAGGCTTGGTTACAAAATCTAACTGAACAACACTATACATCCGTCATATATATTTAATTTCCTGCCTTCAAACTAATGCGCGAAACTTGGCATTCGAAGTTTTTTTGTTTTTTTGTTTTGTTTTTGTTTTTTTGAAGATTCACTTAACCATTCCTCCTGGATTGACTCTTGGGTATGAATCCATAGATAGGCAAATTATCATATACTTACGTTTGGCTTTATCACATAAATCTCCGGTGAAGCGATCGCTACAAGAGCACGAAGCACGACCTTTTTTATTGTCATGGTAACACTTTCCGCCATTTTGACACTTTATTCCTTTACATTCTTCCTTGAAATTCAAAGAGAAAAGAGCAACATGAAACATCATATCATAAGCACAATCAATGAAATATCAATTGTAAAACATTCCGAGGGTAACAGTGGACAGTTGTATGGTAAACTTCGTTGTTGACTGTTTTCATCAAATCCACCAATTTTCACAAAAACTCTAACTATATTCGATTAGAGACTTTAGGTTTTGAATCTTTCTTCTTAATACTAATAAAAGAGAATGACTTTTGGTGGTTTACTCACAAAGGTGGTGGCTTTATTTGGATAAATGATGATGATGATGATTCCCTGGGAAACGTACTTAAAATATGAACATAATCGCAACAGAAATAAAAAGTACAATATAAAATACTGGAATATATATAAAAATGTTCTAGACATCTTTATCTCTATAGCAAATGTGGACACTATATATACCAATTGGGATTTTGCCCGCCAGTAAAAGACTACTTCGACCGATACAGATGTGACGAAGGAAACAAAACGGTAATTATCTCGCTTTCGTTTGTAGACTCCTTAATCTCGCCGTTGATATGAGATTGCTTTTCCATTGATGTAGAATTTAATTCATATCAAAGGCTCCAAATAATCTCTCGTTTGTGACAGTTTGCGAACAGCTCTGACACTTGTCATTTTCCCGATATTAAACTGCTATGTCCAAAGGAGGCGTTCTTTGACAAGATTGTTCGGCGGTTCAAGTTCCGGTAAGAAATGAGATTGCACAGCTAAATAAAAAAGTTATGATCTATCAACTTATATTACAAATTTTAAACAGGTGAACTGGTTAGTTCGCCGACTTTGTCATTTGAAATCCAATAGGGCCAATCCGGCATTTAAATGAGTACTAATTTTTGTGCTTTTCCATGAACCCCAAGGCTCGGTTCGCACGACGACATAAGCATAGCCAAAAGCATGCATAAGCATAACCATAAGAAACAAAACTTTTCCATTTTCTTATGCTTATGCTTATGACGTACGTTAGGTTGCGTGTGTGAACCGGTAAATTAAAAACGCTTATGCTTATGTCTATGCTTATGTCGTACGTCGTGTGAACCGGGCCTAAAAAGCATTTGACTTGCTTTTCTTGGTGGAGAGCACATCCATGACCTTGGAAAAGCACTTCACAGATGATCAATCTTTCTAGCTTTTTTATTCAAATTCTTAGTTTTCGGCCAACATTTTACTATTAATGTTTTGGAATCCTTGTTTTGCAGTGTGTTTTTGTTAATGCGAAGAACAAAAAAGAATTCAAGAGAATTCATCAAATGAATTTATGAATTTCCGCGGACAGCATTGTGAAATGGCTGTGAAATGCATGACACACGTCACGTATAAAGCAGTTTCCGTTTCCAAGCAATGTCGATGTGGAAAACTACTGGAGAGTCTTTCTGTTTACTTGAATCTGTTTCATTTTATTGTAATGTTTTCAACAGACAACTGCCGAGAAAGAGGACCTCTCGAAATACGATTAAGCTAACTGTATCTTTAGATCTGAGAGAATCTTTCTTCAGACTCTTCAAACAAACTTTACTGAGTTCCTTCTTCAAAAACAAGACTTTGAACGTGAAAATGACAGTAAAACACTAAATTTTTTCCGTTTTTTATTTCTATTTTTTACTTGTTTCCGATGGCTGAACTATGACTGATTGATGATATTTTAATGTGTTTGGAAGGAAAAGAAATTATGACTTGATAAAACTTCAACATGCACATATAAGTAAAGTTCATAGTGCTGGTTGAAATCAAATCAATTAGTGTACTTACGTAAAGATCCACAAACTGATAAAATGTACATCCTTGTTTCTCCACCATCAAGGAAGTACCCTCATCTTGAATTCCCTTCTTATAGAGATAACACAATCCAATATTCACAGTTTGCTGGCAAAAAACTACCGAAATACATTGTCGCTTTTGAAGACAGTTGTGAGCACAACCAAATGGATTTGTCGTTCTTGAAGTCTGAAAAGCAGTTGCTCTGAAAAAGCTATTTACTCGAACCCTTATAGCTCCCGCAAAAGATCGTTCGTCCCTTAAAAGTCCACAAGAAGGGTCGTACAAACTTGCAAAATACGTCAGTAGCAATCCAAACCATTTCAATTGCTCTTTTGCCATTATTGTACGCGGAGGAGTTCGCGTAAGATGTTTGCTTTGATATTTATGTTCTCCTACTGAACAGACAGACTTTCCAAACAGCAGCCTTTCCACTATAACAATTGGTTTTAGAATGGCTGTATTTCGGGAACTAAATATTTCCTGTATGATTCAGGAGCACATCCGACCAGCCATTTTTCATGCGACTCTTATGAGCTGTTTGTCTTAAAAAGTGAATGGATTTCACCAAAGTAAACAACCAACGATTCAGCTGCCACAAAAAGCTCGTATGTTTGAGGTTTTTCTGTCTCTAAACAAATACCATAAAACAAATCTAGAATCTAAAGAGCTCTTAAGCAATCATCACAAAAGATTTGATAAAGAACACCCTTAATCTGTCTAGGAGTATGAGTCGAAAGTCTGCTCAAAAACTAAGAAAACCAGGTTGTGATCAAAGTGTCTCTCCCTCATTAACTTCCGTTTTTATCCATTTGCTAGAGGCTGTCTATATGGGGATATCTGTCCTAATTTGGGGCGACAAAACTGTTGTTTACACTTCAATAGCGTTAGTCTTGAAATGGTAAACTTTTTGGTCTAATTTTTTACACTTAACTGTTTTAAATAACAAAGATGACGTTTATGCACAAACATGTATACTTGTCGGCAGCTTTTTCTCGTGGGATGTCGTTTGCTGCGGGCGATATTTCTTTTTTTTTTTTCCTTTTTTTCTTCAACTTTGATTTCTATTTTGTGTAGCTGGATACACTTAAGTTATTGCCCTCGCTGCAGCGTTCCTTTCCTTGTTTAGTAATCGCCAATCGGAAATTAAAGAGTCTACGATGGTGAACCAAGCAAAAGTCTGTGAAAAAAATGAAAGTTACTTCCATGGGCGAGCATGTATGACCCTTTTGCAATTTATTGTGAATGGTCATGATCTGATTTATAATACTTCGAGAGCGTCCACAAGGGGGCGTGACGTTTCATGTGTCAAAATCTCCTTTCGGCCAGAGTTACAATAAACTTCTTGAATACCTTGAGAAAGTTATAATCTAGCACAATATAACTGATTTGAAAATTATAAATGATGAAATATACCACGCCCAAAAATTGCTAATTCTCCCCCTCCCACGTAATTTTTTGTTCGTCTTGCCCCTATAGGCAAGATAGTTTCAACGACTAAATTGGTGTGTAGCTCATGTGTCCCACTCAATTTGACTCTGACTGGATCGATTCCCTATGACCCATATTTTATTTTCATCGGGGATGATCGTGGAGAATTTTCATTTTTATTCCTAAAAGGTACATTGGCGTGGCTCAAACTATTTTTAAGATTGGTGCATATGCATATGAAGGGTTTTGCCCCTCAGGCCGTGTTCCCGGGTTTAAATTTTTTTTTGATTAAAGAAACTGCTGGTCAGCGGTTTTTTAACACTAATTAAATTCATTAAATTTAAGGCGCTGTTACACTGTGCAATTTTCCCCAGCAACTGGCCAAAAATATTGCAAGTTTCTAGGGAAAATTGCAAAGTGTAACAGCGCCATAATTTTCTCTGCAACTTGTTTTGAAACGCCGTTGCGAGACAAGTTGCTGGGAAAATTGCACAGTGTAACAGCGCCTTTATGGATACCCTCATTTTCTCCCTAAATTATTACTCCTATACACAGCCTACAAAGCAGATGTGCAGAGAAATTGAATTAAAATACAGAATTCAGTAGAAGTTCACGCTGGCATGGAAATGAGGCTTAATAGCCCTAGAATCCAAAATGGTGTCTATGAATTGGGATGCGGAAGCTGTAAGTGTTGAGACGTTTCTGGTTCTGTCACTCGTGAAAACCAAGCTTTAGAAAATGGAACTCGAAGTAGTTTGCTTGGTGCAGAGTTTGAAGAACTTACTAAGTGTTATCATCAAATGGTCCAGAACCGTTTGCTTCGAACTGAGAAAGTTGTGAACGTCTCAAGGGGTCAGGTTGGTATCATGGAGCATTCTGACTACGCTACACAAGAACATTCGTAAGATTGTTTATTAGGACTCTTTAGCCAGTCATGGACGGTACAACAACCTAGACAAAAGTGATAGATGCAAGATCCCCTGATACGAAAAATCGCTCAACCACGTAAAAAAATTCCCTGAAGGTGTGGCCAAAAACCCGTGGAAATTGCGGACCTAATGCAGAATTACAGAGCAACCAGGAAAACTCTTAGCTTGAGGGTTAGAGAGCTTCCTAAACGATGTTTACAATAATAACTGAGGACATTAAAATTAAAGGGAACAAATTGTGATCATAATGAAAAAGAAAAAAATACAAGAATTACAAAGCAGTGTTGACATGCAGTTAAGCCTGACCGACCTAGATGACCAATTCCTTCCTGCACATGCTATATATACTAGTTACCCATGAGACTTTGCCCATCCCAAACCTTTTTACCGTGTCGGCAGAACATCAATTTCTGACAACGCTCCTGACTGTCAGAAATTGCATACTTTACGAGGTGGAAATTCAGCTCACAGAAATACTGGCTATAATTGTCACCCCCTGTAATTAAAATGTTGTTAATAAACTGACTGTTCTTATAAAATTGCTTGCATTTTGTTGTATTTATATTGTGAAAAATCGTCGAAATTGTCATACAACCATATAAATGATTATCACTTTTTATCGCAAAACAATATAAGCTTTAGTTTTTGTGAAAGAGTCGTGCATTGTAACCTGCTAAATATATTTCAAAACAATCAAAAAACGTACTTTACGATGATAAATTCTGTTGTTGTTTTTTTTTTTGGCTGATTTTTACGTATACACCTATTTCAAAAAAGGTTGTCACCGCTAAGAGCGATAGGCGATAGGTAATAGGTCATTCCAAGACCGCAAAGCACTATTGATTTCTAATTGATTTACATATGAATAGCCAATTATTTGATGGAAGAGTGCAAAGAAAGATTTAGGATGGCTTAATTAAGAAATCAATAGTGCTTTGCGGTCTTGGAATGACCTATTACCTATCGCCTATCGCTCTTAGCGGTGACAACCTTTTTTGAAATAGGTGTATACAGCAGAAAGAAAAGTGTTGACACAACTTCGTTCGAAGCCGGGGGTTTACTGGGGAAATAAACCACGGTTTTCCAGCCAATCAGAGCGCGCGTTAGAAAAAAGCTCTATTACTTTCTTTTGTTTTAACAAAAGAAGTGACCACATGATACATACAATACAACCCTCTTTTACCATGCCAGCTCCGACGTTTACTGTCATGAATATATCGGATAAATGCTTAGTTTACAGAATACTAAGCTGAGCAAACGCACTGACTCTGAATGGAATATTGATGACAATTAACCATAGTTAATCAACTGCAGTTACCATATGACTTAAAATGGTGTCAACCCTCGTAGATGACCACCTTCCTTAAGCGACCACTTTAACTTATTTGGATGGTCAGTTACGGGAGATTTGACTGTAGTTGTTTTATGGAAATCGTTATTTTTGAAGATATGTACACAAATTTAGATACCCCCTTTGGTGTCAACTCTCGTAGGTGACCACCTCCCTTAAGCGACCACTTTAACTTGACATTTTGGGTGGTCAGTTATACGGAAGGTGTTTGAATGTATTTCACTTAAAAGTTAAAGCCCTCTAAGAGGACATGTGGTTACTGGTCAAATGATAAATAAACAAGCAAAGCAATTAAACAAATAAACAAACAAACCAACAAAAATAAATAGAAAAGAAAGAAAGAATGCTTTCGAGAAAAAAAATATATAATTTTTCTGTCAATATGGAGTCTACGAGAATGATGAAAGTGCTCCAAAAAGTCCTCCTAATTATATATTACAAAGAAGAAAATGACAAACTGGGCAAACCACAACTTTCTATTCCTAAAAGTTTTGAGGTTACTGAACAAACAGAACAGTCTTTGTAGTCACATCTGGACTCATTGGCTCTTTGTTAAATGACTAATTAAATTCAAAAATAATTTTCTTTTAACTAATACTACAATGTCATGCACTGTCCTCATAGAAGACTTTTATGGCTGAATATATGATGTGTAATAATACTACATAAGCTAATTGACGATTATAAACTTCACACAGTAGACCTGTGTAGAGCACGAGGTAAGTCGAGTTGTATTACCGAAAAAATTTTACCGAGCTGAGATCGTGTGCCTAAAAATCGTTACTTTGCTTGTACATAAATCTAAAACAGTTAAACCAACAAACAAATAAATAGAAAGAAAGAAAATAAATAAAAGGAATAAAACAGGACTGTTTCATTGTCTAGGAATGCATTTGTATTTTGACTGTAAAATGCAGATATTTCTTTAAAAGATTATTTTAATCGTGAAAATCGAAAAAAGAATTCGGGTAATTCTCGGGCTAACTCGTTTTCGATTGGCGTCGGAACCTCGGGAAGTCACGGACTTACTTACACCGATGATAACATAGTGGTTATGGCTTGGTAACCAAGCCAGTAACCACAAAAAGATACCATGTTCACCACTTACTTAATTTCACAAAAATAGAATGGAAACTTCATTTTGATATATCTGACTACTTTATTTTAATCTCGTCGCATTAAGGCTCATTTCTAGTTCTTTTAAAGGCCATTAGCGCTAAGCCAGGATTAAATAGAAAACATAAATTCGTAATCCAGAATTAATATTAAATGCTTTTTGAATAAAAATCATCCATTTCTCTATCCAACGGCATATAGTTTATGCACCACAGAAGCAGATTAATAGTCGCTCGGTTTTATCCCGGGAGGGGGATGTCTATATACAATTAATATATAGGCGTGTGTTGTCCTAAAGGGTGATTTTGTCGTAACTGAAATATACATTGTTTTGATCTGATATAGTGTATATTTCAGTTAAGGGAAAAAATCACCTATTCGTCTGAAAAATTAAAGCAAGAAAAACATTTTTTATCTGAAATATATAGGGTAAGGCTTTCGTTTATTGTGGCACACAACCCCTCCCGGAGTTTTAGCTTACAACTGTGGTGACAACATTCAAGGTATTAGCTTTAAAGTCACATAACCATCACCGCTGTTGTACCCTGGTGTTATTGTTCCATCAGAGGGAGCATATGAACATCCGCCCTCAGCAAAATTAAACCGTGACCCATTCGAAAACAATTTTAACGTGACCTTTCCACCCTTATATCCACCACCACCCCCTGGGGCATTACTACATGCCCCTCCCCCACCAAATCCACCGTCACAGAACAGTTTATCCGTTGTCCCGCCTTCTCCACCATCAATAAAAGATCCTCCACCACTACTACAAAGGTTGTTTACACATACGCTACTTTTAAAACACTTGCCTTGTTTACTAAAACCACCTCCTCCCCCTGAGGAAGTTGTACCACCCTCGACACACACCTCTCCACCAGTGGTATCTCGACCACAGAATTGTCGACCATGTCCACCATCCGCTTTCTTACCTCCCCCACCACCACCCCCAGCAACAAGAAGTGGGTTGTCATAATTTTGCGTATAGGAGACGACAAACGTTCCCCCGCCCCCTCCCCCTACACTGCTACCATCTTTTGTTTCGCCTTTCTGTCCAACAATTATTTTTAAATTGTCACCTCTCTTAAGTATGATCGTTCCGTTCACTAATGCTCCCTTCCCTCCCTTACTACCATGAGTCCCATTGCCTCCAGCGGCCCCACAAGCTGTCACGTGATATTTTCCCGTCATTGGAGCCAACCATATTTGGATTCCATTGATTACAAGGGTAGTATCCATGACTGTATCTCTGTATTCTGTATTGGAAGAAGGACCTTGTCTTCCTTTAGAACCCAGAGTCGTAAATTTGAACATTGCATTTGGGTCTGAAGAAACAATTTGGTAATTCATGAGTGGTTGCGGTCACACACTGGGGCATTGAGCAATTTAGTAACTCAGTCTTAACAAAAGCCCATTCTTGGTGCCATAGCTTTACTTCGCATTATGTTTCGTTAATGTTTCTCTGGGGAGAAACGTAATGCAAGCCAAAGTTTGGCACCCCGGGTAACCAAAAATTGACTATGACAAAAATTGTTATGGAATCCTTTGATACTCGTTGTGGCCACAGCCAATAAATGCTTCCAGCCCTTAAGCCCTCATACAAAAATAGCCATGACAACATTTGTATGTATATATATTATGTATGCACAGATCGAATTCTAAACACACATTCAGTTTGTCAAAGGAAAAGGCCAGTGAGATTTTAATTGCCCATAACAAGGAAAACTGTACAAGGTTTGAAGATCGTCACCAGAAATTAAACTAACTGACCTTGGCATTAAAGTTGGTTGTAAAGTTGTCCTAGAAGGTTATTGTATTGCCAATTTACATCATCTAACTACAAATCTATATTAATAAGTACGACTCTAGTGTGTAAACCTTAGGAAGTTAGAATGTATCTATTGTTTCACTATACCAAGAGTCCATGACCATACGTATTCCTGCTCTTTTATTTTCCCCCGGTGCTCATGCGTAATATTGACAATTAAAAGAAAAGCCGAGTTCGCCTGCCATATACAAAGGAATAAAAACGAGGCTATGTGCTAAAACTTTTGCCTTGTTACGGATGGCTGAGCTTTATGCATATAGCCTCGTCTTGATTCTTTTGTATGTGGCAAGCGAAGTGTATCTCGGAAGTCGGCTATTCCAAACTCCTCAAAATTACAAACCGTCACCGAAGCCCATATGAACGCCTGCATTACAGCCGGGCTACAAGGTAACTCTCGAACTTTTCGGATATATATATAAACTGGCATTATTTCTCAGGTATCGAGTTTGACTGGCCGGGTACCTTTTATTTCCTGGCATTTGTCTCCTGTCCAGAGAGTCGGGCACGAACAACGATAATCATCTGACGTCTCATCATAAATGCAGGAGCCACCATTCTCACAACGTACAAAACGACAGTCATCCTAAGGAAAGAAAAATGCCATAGCAATCGTAAGGGCGTAGCCAAGATCTTTCAGAAAGGCATCTATATATCATCGGGCAACTTTGGCTCGATTCGGCGTGATATCACAGGGCGAGTTTGGTCGACCATGGTTCGTATTATACCCATGGCGAGACCAAACGAGACCTGAAATCTGCTGAATCGAGCTAAAAGTTGCCCGATTTATATATTTATCATCCCAATTTTTTGCCGAAGAAGAGTTTTTGGATGAGAATGATAGTTTAAAACACATTGAACTAATTAGCATATTGCCGGCGCGCGTACGTGTTTGAGAAGTGGCGGGAAAAATTAATCTCACGCGATTTTCTTGAAAAATTTCGACTAACTTTTGCATATGCATGAATGACATTTTTCCTTAATTTGCAAAACGAGTTAATAAAAAATAAAGCCTTTACAGGTTTTTAGAAGCCAGTTTCAATGTACTGTCCGTGATATTTTGGGATATTAAGACATTGTCCTGCATGGAATTCATTCATCGAATTCGCGCAGCCAGAGTAATTACCTGCTCTGGTTATGACACTAGCTCTAACTTATCACTCAAACAGCTTGGTTTTGAAAAACCGCAGGTTAAAAGGAGCAAACAGAAAGCTGTAATGGTGTACAAATCTTTGAATGCTCTTACTCCTAGTTATCTAGAGGACTTGTTCACCATTAAGAGTGCTCCTTATATATTTAGGGACTCTGAAAACAAACTTACTATTCCTAAACCGCGAACAGAATACTGCAAGCGAAGCTTCAGTTACATCAGTTCTGTACTATGGAATGGATTTTCTGTCGAACTGAGAAAGTCAAGCTCACTCACTCAATTTAAAAGAGGACTTGACAATTTTTATTCGAAATCGGATTCCCACACGGCAAACATGTAAACCAGTTTTTATTTATCTTTTTTGTAAATATATGCTGATGTTTTTAGCGTGTCTAAATAAAGTTGTGTCTGTCTGTCTGACAGTAGATCTCGCTTCTGAATGGCTAATTAATCTTAGTGAGATAATAAGGAGGAGGAAAAAGAAATCCTCGCCAAGGAACTGCGCAGTAAGAGAGAAACAAGCGCGCATCACGTGATGTGATATGTGTTGCTCCCCTTTGGGCTATTGGGAGCGCCATCCACTTTCGCACGCTGAAAGTTCTTATTTAAATAATATTTTATTTGACCATGCATTCACTCCCACCGCTAGTCGAAGTCATTCGAAATAACTAAAACAAAAGCGACCAGAAGGAGTTTTAAAAATAGCTCCAAATGAGTTGACCAAATATGGAGCAATATGTCACATTTGGCTGCCGAAAACATGGCGGAAAAACGTTTTATGACTTTATAAGGACACTTTTGGTTATTAAGTTTAATATTTGGTTCTCAGACCCTTTTGGGTTCAAAGAAAAAAGTGTCAAATGCCACAAAATTTTGGTGAATGTGTGTCAGTTATAATGCCTACTACTTTGGGAATGGTGACATTTTGATTAAACTGGCTTTTTTAAGACATTTGACAGTAAAAACTAACGATACGAAACACTGACGTTTCGATGTCACTGAAATCATTATCAAAGTGATAAGCAAAGTACTTTTTTGAATTTCTAAAACCTTTGCACGCACGGAGTCTGATTGAATGTTTAATTTAGGTCTTATTATATTCTTCGAATTAACATCTCATGGATAAGACAGTCTCACTTTTCCTGTGCATTTCTTTAAGATGGTGAATTGTTCACTTAGGTCGGGGATCAGTCCACGATCCCGTGTCCAGTTTTCAGATGCTTGCCAATTGTGGAATGATGATGTTCTTCGATACGCTGATTGACGGCACGTGTAGCCAACATTAATCTGCATTTCATCGCACACACATTTTGATCATAAAAAGGCATCGTTTTTCCTAAATATCTTCAAGAAGCTTTACTATAACTTGACATAGTTTTGTGAAGGGTTTGACAAATGTAGTCCTTACAGCTTTTGATGCATCACTGTCGCTTAATGAAAAAAGTAAGGAAAACAGCAGCTTTGAAGTTTTGGGTAAGTACTTGGTGTATGCAACCCCGGGGGGGGGGGGACTCCATTGTAAAAGGATCGGGTATGCTCGTCGGAAATTTTCAAAAATACCCTAAAAGATACCAAATCGCTGATTTTTACCCCTAAGAGATACGACGAGCATACCCGATCCTTTTACAATAGAGTCCCTCCCCCCGGGTATGCAACACCAACTATACGCAGCACCAAGTGTACCAAAAAGATTGTATTTTGATGGACGTATTTTCTATCGATACACTTGGTGTTGCATACAACAATTACTTGCCTTTTTGCTGATTATGCTCTCCTGATTATGTATAGTCAAGAATACAGCGAAGCTCTTACATTAGTATTTTTTGATACATGCCGTTTTCGAATTAAAACCGATACCATTTATATTAGTGAAAGACTATGATAATATTTTGATCGTACTGGAAGTCCTAGCAACACTATGAATTCAGTTCGCATTACTGCTTTACGCATCCTAACTGTCGGTAAGGGTAGGATGCGTCTGTGGCATGAGTTGATTAGGTTTGTGTGTGTGTTGGGGGGGGGGGGGTAACATCTCGGTGGAACCAGCAATAATCCCTTTTTTCTGTTTAGTTTACTCATATTCAATCTACAAATCAAAGATTTCCTTGGTTATTTTGGGTGCGCTCCTAGCCGTTTTCAGCTCATGCTGGTAGTGAGTGAACGCGCTGTCAAAGCACACGCACTAAAAGGCGGACGAACAGCGAGCGAGCACGCGGTGTGACACAGTGTTGGCGCGCGTTTTTTTCCCCCTTATTTTGGCATTTGTTAATTTTCTATATGTTTATGGAGCTCCGCTATAACACAAGGGTTCCTGTGGTACCTAAAACTAACAGTACACTGCTCACCATAACGAAACTAAAAATCTAAATAAAATATAAACTTCACCTTCATACTTAGAGAAAATAACCATTCGTTATCAAATTCCAAACCATAAGACATTTCAGACGGTGACAAGTCCACCAACTCACATGTGCCAGCACCACTTTTATCTGGACGAAAATTCGTTGCTGTGCAGCGTGAATTCCGAAGACATTTGTGACCACATGAAAGCATCGATTGCGGACCAAAAGACGTGTAGAAAACACCTTTTGAATTCCTGTAATTTTCTCTTACAGAAAAAATCGTCGCTTTATTTTCAGTGGCTTCCGCAATGGCCAATGATAAAAGCAAAGGTAAACCGAAAATTAAGGAGTTGAACATGGTTCTCGCTGGCACTAGCAAACTTTTCAATTCGAACTGTTTTGCTGGGTGCTATACGAAGTAAAAACCAAATGTTTTGTAGTCTGTAATTTAATAGCGATGACTGCTTTAATTTAAGTAAAAAGATGATATCGTTTCAATCACTCTGCTTCCTCTATAATGACTCTTGGACATTTCCCGCTTTCCAAATCTGTCAGCGCGTAGATACTTAGTAGACTGATAAGAGTAAAATAAGTGAATTTATCTTGCAAAATTAAAAGCAATAGACCTTTTTCTCAACTGACGGGCCATTTGACTGGCCAAGACAAAGTATTCTTCATTCTTTGAGTTTTAATTTCTTGTAGTATTTTTAATTCAACGATCTTTTAGAGATTTGCTTTTGTTTGTATTAATATTATTTTAAATTTGCTGCCTATCAATGTCTGGAAATTAAAGTTTGCTTTGAAGCGAGAAAATGCGCTAATTCGCATTCGCAGGCAGACATTAAAACTCAGAAGAGCTATTAAAAGAAAGACTAAGAAATAAATGACTGTGAATAAATAAACGAATGAATCAATTAGTTTTAGAATCGTCTGGATTTTAGTACTGACGTCAACCGGTCCGCAACACTTCCTTTTTTAAAAATGTGGTATGGGCAGAAGAAGCATAACTCAGTTTTCTAAATCTGGAAATGATAAAATATTTAACAATATTCCCTATACCATATAATATGATTATGTAATAGTAATAATAAACATCAATAAGCATAAAACTAAAAGTAAAGTCTTCATTATCATTATTAGAGTAGATTTCGTATGACTGTGAGAACAGCACCGCGCACGGTCGCGGCACGGTAATTACGCGTCAGGAATTTCAACTGTTTTTATTGTATACAGGGCACTGAAACGGACACGGTAGTTGATATATTTCTTCAGTCAAACTGCATGGTAGTGTTTTTGCAGGTGGGTTGAATACGATGACACAATTACCAAACAGTCATACCTATATGTTTTTGTATATCTGTACGACACAGTCACGCTAGAGTAGTTTTCGTATGACTGTGAAAACGGCACCGCACGTTCACAGCACGGTTACGGCAGGAATTTCGAATGTTTTACAGCGGAGCTTCGCGAGCGGAGCACCATACTTTAGAAAAAAATGGTAACCATCGAGTGATTTTTCATGGCTTGAGTATACGTCCACTCCGTCGTCGTCCGTCCGTCCGGCCCCATCGCGATGCTGATTGGCTGATTGCTTTTTGGTGCCAACTACTTGATGCGCGCCGACACTTTGATAACTGATAATTTACATGTTTCATCGCAGTTTTAACTTGCAAAACTTAAAAATATCATTCAAACCTCGTAAAAATTTTGCGATTTTCATGATCATTAATCTGTGCCAATCTTGACGAGTTAAGGCGACAAAAACCGTACGTTTGAATTTTTGTCGGGCCCGGTGTCGTTTCAAACAGTGCTCGAAAGACGAAGGACACAGAGAACATTTTCAAAGCTTGACGACTTTTTAGTTGGATTCGTATCGCGTAGCTACAAAAAACTTATCATAATGAATGAGTCATTGAGGATTGTGTATTTTTCGTTTCGTGAAGATGCCTTCAGTAAAGATGCCTTCTTAAAAATCTAGCTAAAGTTGGAAATCTCGTCTGTGGAGGCCCTCACTTTATATTACCAGGCTGGTTCTCTACGTACAGCAAAGGACGCCATGCAGGTAGGCACAAAATGCGAGGACGGATCCACGATCATCCTTCGATGCGTCGTTATAGGAATAGGAAACCGTCTAGACCATCCAGACGAAATTTTGGAAAAGTATTGAAGGCCTACTTTGCTCATTGTAACCCCCCCCCCTCCAGATAAATATTGCACAGTCTGTCCCTAATATCTTTGTTGTCGCTTTTCCTCAATCACAGAAAAGTTTGCTAAATGTTTTTTGTCTTCTACAGGCTATCATCATGGCGAAAACAAGAAGCAATGTAAGTCTAGCTGCCGTGAGAATAGACCCAAGTCAACAACAGCCTATTAAGGCGGACACAGAAAGTAAACGAACACACCTCAAAAGACGATCTAGCCTTCCAACAACACAAGACGAAGTAAAGGCGGCGAAATACGAGACACAAAAACCCTCAACTTGTCGCGCAACATTGTTGCGTTGCAGGTTTTTGATCGATGTTGCGCGTTTTTCACCTCGCGATCTCAACTTGTCACGCAACAAAAGATTTTCCGCGAGGTGAAAAACGCGCAACATCGATCAAAAACCTGCAACGCAACAATGTTGCGCGACAAGTTGAGGGTTTTTGTGTCTCGTATTTCGCCGCCTTAACTTACAGCTTCCTTGCAACAAACCGCTGTGGTAGAAAACCCTTGTTTAGCCAAAAGTACAAACCTTAACTAAACTGGGCTCTTCTCAGCAACGACAACGTCCACACACTTCACTATACACTATGCTAAACAAACAACTCCAAAAGCTACACCTTGCAGTGCACTTGTTTGGAAGCCCGTACACACTCACACAACACAACCAGAACCAGAACCTCGAGGAATTCAACAAATAAAGCCAATGGACGCCTGATTGGGAAAATTATCTTAGAACTTTGGTTTACTCGAGGTCCGTTGTGCATACTAACCAGCCGAGGTGTCTTCATCTGTCAGTGCAGCTAGAAAATATGGAATGCGATTGATAAATTAATCTGAGTTGATAAAACAAATATAACTATAGTTGAATGAGTACTTTGTTCTGTGCTATATCGCTTTCCCCACATCAGAGTTATGAGATTTTCATACCAGGGATGTATTAACCTATAGAAAACATGTTTTTGAAGGAAAATGTATTGAAACTCGTCTTTTGAAATATTTTCTTTTGAGTTTGAAACTTTCAACCAATGACAGGCCTCAAACACAATAGACAAAAAAAGCTACCAATTTGTCATGTTCCCCACATAGAAATTTTATTTAAACCCACAAAAGAATTATCTCTAAAAGGAAATCATAAAGTAGATACAAAAAATAAAGATGTACTTTCCTACAAAGTTATAGCAATTTTTCATGATTTAACCAATAAGATGAACGGTTTGAATATATATACCACAATTTGAGCACCTTAATTTGTGCATTCCATGCCGCTCAGTACTACAATTCGTTAGACGGACCATACTTAATTCTGTTAAATATTTGCAGAAATTGAGGCGCGCACAGGCTCTTTTGCATCTCAGTCCGAATGGGCAATTTGCACGATGGCGTCATTATATTTTACTACAACTACCAGAATGCTCTACGAATTTTCTTTCTTATTCAGATTTTTATTCCCTTTTGAGAATAGTCAAACAAATGGCACTAATTATTTTACAAAACAAAGTGGGCAAAGCATTCTGGTAGTTGTAGTATATGACGCCATAATGCTCAGTGTTTGACAAGTTAATAATTTTTACCAGACAAGAGACTGAGTAAAGCTAGGAAGACTAAGATTCCCTTAAATAGTTATATTGGAGGGAATTCTCTGCGAATATTTTCTAATGGGAACGAAAGTAAACAATGGGCTTTTTGGAAGTCTTGAATCATAATCTAAACTGAACATTTAAACTCGAATAAAAACTTGCAAGTAGCTAATGAAAACATATGACTATATAAGCTCTATAAAGCTCGAACTTTTCAAAACGCGTCAATTGCAACGCACATGAGTTCGAGTTCTTCGCTCAGTTGACTTTTAAAAACAAATTTCAGTATCTAGCTTGCATTTATAGCAATTTTCTCTTTACAAGAGCTTGAATATAGCAATTACACTTCTGTCTAATTTCCAAAACCAACAAATTCTCAAAAATATCGAACAACAACCTTGAACACTACAGTTCTTCTTACCTTTGGTTTTGCTGCATTTTGAATTCAAATTTGTTCATCATTAGACCTTTTTGCCGTAACACTATTTTCCAACTTCTTGCATCTTGAAACAAAGAACTGCATCGTAGAATGTGCGGAATGTGAACTTCTTTTGTTTGAAATGAGACTTCCCTTTGTCTTTCAATCAAGAACACACATAACAATGAGGCTCCGAGCAACAGAACTTGGAGCCATATTCATGTCTTCTTGATTGGAAGACAAAGGGGAGTTTTATTTCAAACGAAAGAAGTTAACATGCAAGTTATTCCGCACACTCTACGGTGCAGTTCTTTGTTTCAAGATGCACGAAGTTGGAAAATAGTGTTACGAAGCAGCAAGTGATAACATGTCGAGAATGCATGAACCACTGGACGGAAGTGGCCTCAATTACGGTTTTAACCTGGCTTAGGGCTGCCTCTTTCATAAAGAGAGTCGTATATAGTCGCCCCAAAGTTTTTCGGGGCATTACAGTCGAGTGCAGAAGTACGAACAGCTAGAAATTATCCTTTCAAAATTATCCATTTGTCCAAGACAATGGAAGTTGAAAACATGCGCAGATGTTATCACTTGCTGCTCTATTGAAGTATGCGCTCGATATCACGTGGTCAAACAAATAATTCTCGACCAATCAAATTCCAAAATTGTTTGGAGGCGTATTTAGGGCGCTCTCTGATTGGTCAATCAGTAAAATTATTAAGCAGGAAAATCGTGCAAGGAATTATGCACGATCATAGAAAGACATCCAAGTGAACTTTAACAAAGTCTAACAAAATAACAATGGTTTGACTAGCATTTGCATAAAATATACAACAAACTACACAGTTTAGTTTATATTCTAAAAAATCATTTTCGGCAGTGCAAAGCCTGTAAAAACTGCAAAGCTGCTAGCCTTGTAAAAAATACCTGAAGCTGATAATTGGCCTCATTTTAACGAGAAAAATTGTTTATTGCGTAGTTGAATTAAGGTGGCCCGCGGGTATTTATTGTGGGGAAGGCTCGATTTTTTTAGGTCAAATTTTGAACGGGTAAATAGCAATCGATTTCTGAAATTTTTGGTACGCAGAATAAGACATCTTTTAAAAAATGGTGTAACTTTTAAGGCAAATAGAATAAAAGTTTAGGAGATATAGTCGATATTCTCAAACCAGGCTTTTTATTTACTACGTGAGTACACGCCGCCAATGCTGATAGCATATCGTAAAGACCGTAAATATTCCCAGAGTTTAGGATACTCATGTTATGTTAGCAAATAAGAGATAATTAGTACTTGAATTAAATACTGCAAGGGATAGCCTTACAGATATATATTATAGGATTGTTATATAGAGTTGTATCGTACTGCATTTTTAAATCACTATGATTGATAGGTTCACATTTCTGTTCTCTCACTTTTCCTTAATTTCGATATTGCTGTCATAAGTTTAGTAGTAATCTGTAGCTTATGGTATGCAATACTGACAGTTTATCTTAGAATGTAAGTTCTTTCCTTTAGGAATGATAAAAAGCTTTTACTTTAAGTTTTACTAGCTACGCAACAAGGAATTCTATCTTGTCCTTCATAGTTGGACCAATAGGAATAGAGCTAGTTTCGTGTATACATAGAATGGTTTTCATTAACCCGTGAAACAAAGTGTATTAGTTAAAGTGTGATAGTCAAATAACAACAAAAGAACACAATGGAATTAGGGTGTATTAAAGAGTGATACAGTAAAGTGTGTTTCACGGGTTAATGAAATCCACTCTATCAATCAAGCTTGCGTATCATTTCGCATAATTGCTTAGCAGTTATAAATTCCTATACGCCTAGTTTTGTAGTTCAGAGTACGTAGTAGTAGCAGTAGTTAGTCAAGAGTCGCATGTACTAGGACCAAGTACCTCTAGCAGCAAAAGAGAAATAAAGAGGAAGAACAAGAACGATCCCGAAAAAGTCATTGTTACATAAACGTGATGTGTGATCGTCCTTTATATACCACTTAGTCCAGTCCCAGACTCTCTTTCTTGCCGCTCCAGGACTCGCGGAGAAAGGAGAGTCCAGTATATAACTTGCATGCGCATGTGCAAAATGAGCCAATCAGATTAAAGTTTTATTTTGAGAGCTTGCAATATGCAAACTCAGTGTGTTTTGCTGTCAAAAAATATGGTAGTGATGCGTATCGAAAAATTCACAAATACGTCTTTCCCAACTGTCCATCCGTAAATGGCCTGGAACTGCTCAAACTTTGGTAAAAGATTATAGTTGGTTTTTCCAAGTGCATAGCTCACTGAATCAACAAATTGCTTTCCGAAATGAGACTGATATCGTGTATACAAAACACTTTCTTCTTCAGCCATCTTGAATCATTAGACGACTTTATTTAGGATTTGTAACCACGCGATCACCACATGAATGTGGTGATCGCGTGGTCACTAAGCTGACATGCGCATGCAAGTTATACTGGACTCTCCTTTCTCCGTGAGTCCTGGAGCGGCATGAAAGAGAGTCTGGGACTGGACTATATACCACTGCGCAAGAAATCATTTTAGAATATATAGACGCGGGGCACTTATTCAGCATATTGTAACAGTTGTAATAAGCCCAAAGCGTGATGACGTTTTGACCCCTCTCTATACCAGAATCCTTTTTTTACTAATTATATTCTCGAGGGAATTTAAGATTTGAATATGAAAGGTTCTTGAAAAAGAGGGGATCAAAACGTCATCACGCTCGGGGCTAATTGGAGCTGAAGGCATATTGCCAAGGGTATATAGCTATTTCAGTTAACGTTGTCGCTGAAAAAAGTCTAAAGGCTAAAACCTTTCAACTATCTTTTGTTTAGTAACAAACTTCGCTGTAGGCTATCTGAGAAATTAGAATATGTGTCCAAGTTGTAGAATTTTCAAGCATACAGTGAGTTTTTTATTGTAATGATGTCGCGGTGATAAAATTTTTCATGATTCCGCCCTCAAAGTTTTAGGCTTAGGCTTTTTTCAGCGACAACGTTAATTGAATTAGCTATATATAAACGTGAAAATAACCGGCGGTGCGATTCGATTACTTTCTCCGTCAATTCGAAGGAAATCCGCGAATTTCGAAATTTATTTTCGTTACGCGTAAATTTGCGACAAAATGGCGCGTGAATTGTGACCATAACCTTTCCCCCTTTGGTTTGTGCAAAACGATCCGTGAAGACTCCTTTGTCGAAGGCGCATGCGTCAGTCGTGTACACATTCTTACTACCCTTAAAACCCGCCGCACACGTTGAGAAACCGCGTGAGGAAACTGCCACGCGAGGCACTTACCCCAGACGATTTCTCGCAACAAACGCTGCATCTTTGGCTACGCGAGGCCAAAAATAGAGCAGGTAAACGAGCACATGGTGAGAAAAGTGCCTCGCGTGGCAGTTTCCTCACACAGTTTCTCAACGTGTGTGGCGGGCTTAAGCTGAGCATTTAAAATGCCCAAAATATCTTTACCTATGACATAATCATTATGTACTCAAGACGCTTAGTGTCATGGGAAGCAAGGGTGGCCGAAGGGTGAAAGAGGCAGTCTGTCACCTTTGTGGTCCCGAGTTCGATTCCCGGACGGGGCATCATATATGGCTTGAGTTTCTTGTTCGTTCTCTCCCTTGCTTCGAGGGTTTTTTCTCCGATTACTCCGGTTTTCCTCCCTCAGTAAAAAACAAACTAGTTTCGATCTAAGCTGTGCTCCGTGATCAGGCATGGCTCGTATGGTGGCTGCTACGTGTATGCGTATGTAAATTTGTATGTAAATGTATAAATGTGCAACTGTTTATTATACTCTCGTAATGAAAGCGCCCTTGTATACCTTCGACTCGATCATGTTGAGCTGCGCCCTTCGTAATTCAGCACTTAGCTGCAAGGAAGGGTGATTAGCTATACCCCAAATTTATTTATTTATTTATTTCAAAAGTGAAGAACTTGATTTAATTGAAACCGGCCGCGAGAGAAAATTTCACCATTAATTAAAATTGTTTTCCCAAAACTAAAGGTAAACAGATAAAGAGGTTGATATCTTGTTTTTCCTATTGGCAATTTATAACATGCAAATTGAAGTGGGCAGGTGAAGTTTAATAAAAATACAAAAATAGAAGAAAATATCAAGTGTTTGAGCCAGCTGGCTCGATACTAACATCTTAAATCATTGAAGTGGGGCTAAGTACATTTTTATAGATAGTGATATACCTTGTCTCTTGTGCTGGGGCAAAGACAATCAACAAAAATATACAGAATGACAATTCGGCTTCATAAACACTTTACGACAAACGTTTTTTCATTAATGTCTTTTTTAAGAACTTAAACCAACAGCGTTGGAAGCGATTGTGAGTGTTTATGCTCTTCTATCTTGAATATGAAAGGAATACTAACGTCGCCAAGGCATAGCGATATAGCGGCCACTATTTCGATCGGTGAAAAACCTCAAACACAACATGGACAAAATGAATATCATTTCAATGTTGTTTTTTGTTATCAAGGATGAGGGCAAAGAAAGTAAACAAGTCATTACTTTTTGAGCTTTCTATTCTACTTTCATTAAGAGAAAAATCTTTATTTCTGAGCATGTTTGTTTTTGGTAGTCTTGACAACAGATAAAAACCAGTAAGGATAGTATTTAAGGAAGAAATATAAGACTAACTTCTTTTCTCTTTTAATGTTTTGCGGCTAATCTTAGCTTATTAATGTATTTTTAATTCGTGGCAATCTTTAAGCCCACGATAATTGCCAAAAACTGAAAAAAGGAAAAACAAGAAACAATGACAGTGGTCTAGTGGTTTGATCGATTGTAAAAACAAAAACAAAATCATCTTTCACCTCGCCATTGTCATGTGATTCCCAGCTGTCTTACGTGTTCAGTGCTCGATGAAACTTTCCTGACAGACAAATCTCACTGGCAATTTTGATATGGTCCATTTTTAGCCATCTTATCAATTTTAAAACGAAAGAGACTCAAATCGAGAGATAGAAAGAAAAATTAATAGTCTCATTGAATAAGTGAATTCTTAAATACTTTTGACCAAAAAAGGATCATCAAAATTAATGCGAAAGCAAAACAATTAAAAAATTCCGAAATTTCTAAATCGTCAACCGGATCTTCCTACTATCAAAGCTTTTTAACAATAAGGCTAATGCGTTTAGAAAAATATTTTACTGGTACATGTCTAAACTGGTTTGATTACAAGTTTGCCGTCAGCACTGTCAGCACTTGTTCAGTGCATTTTTCAATATTGTCTGTTTTATTGCGTGATTTTGTCTCATAGCTCCAAGCAAAAGAAAAATAAGATAAAATTTATTATTGAAATGGGAGGCGCTTTTAGATTAATTTTAATTAAACCTTGTTTTTAAGGCTTTCTTGGAAAATCAGTTGCTTCGCTATCATTGTTGACGAATTTTCTAAAAAAAAGTGACAGGTGAAACCTGCTAGATGTGATGGCTGACAGAATATTTTTTTCTTTATGACGGTTTTAATGCTTCAAGTGGGTGTTATCTCTATATTATATCACATTCAAAAGAATTGGCATTCTCCTATAATAATGGTCGAATTGGAAAAAATATTCAATCCTGATGTTTTAAGCACCACATCATATCTGATCGTATAGAATAGAATCAGCTGGGGAGATGGTAGAGGGTTTGCCTTTGAATAGAGCTTCTGTATGCTCAGTTTGACTTCGAAGATTGCTATTGGCTGCCTATAACAAAATAATTGAATACTTATTAACAAACTCGCCGTCAGTTATCAGAAAACCGAGGGTGACGCATCGCCGCGGAGACTTCTCTTCAAGTTCTAAAACACCAGCTCTGAAAACACTATACAGGATTCTTTGAAAAGCAATAATTTCTTGACGAGCTACAGAGATAGTTTCATCCATCAATCACCACCTCTCATCCAATCTCTGAGCATCACTTCGAGATTGCTTGTGCTTTTTCAAGTTAACAATATGGGCAGATATTGGCTACTTTCATATTGTTTTTGTGCTTTAGCTCTGACAAGTAAGTGGATTTTATTTTACTGTGATTTTATTCAGTCCCAATGATACTGGAAACACTAATGATCTATCTATTGAACATTTTTCAACCACAACCAGAATTTCGATTGACTACATGCAGTTTGGGCACGGAAGACTTTTTCAGTAATGATTATTTTTCAGTTCTATTTTTACTTTGTAAAATAACAGCTTTTTTATTTCCTTGTGTTCCCAAGTGTGTTTTTCATTCTTTTTTAACTATCAACTCAAAAAATAATCTTCGAGTCCATCACGATTGTAAAATATGGTTCAGTTGCCATAGATACAATTGGGTAAATATTATGTTCCCATAGCAATTGAAAAGAGAATTCCTAGAATGAAGGTGCATACAGCTTGAATTACATTGATCAAAAACAAGGAATATTATAGTGGGATCAAGTGAATTTAATGCTAGCAATCAATGCTAATGAAATCTTCGAATTAAGGAACTTTGATTCAATTTGGCAAAACTTTTCGTGTAAACTTGTGTGTCTACTTGTTAAGCTTTCAGGAGAATTTCAGTTGTGGACTAGATTAGACTGATACCAACGAATCGAAATATGTAAAAAAGAAGCCTTATATATTCTCAGTCTGCCTTCTTGGAAACGGAAATCGCTTTGTTCCGCCAGCATCTAGAACGTTCTAAATTCATTATTGGTTAATGCTTCGTCGAAATTAAGACTTTGTTTATGAAACAACAGGGAAACATGCAATACTAAGCTGGTTATTGTATAGTTGTATTCTACTAATAAAATTATGAATATACTTTAAAAATCGAGCAAAATTAAGAAAAGGAGGAGTACCTGTGTCAGTAGCAGTATTGGCAGAATATGCTCGTCGTGTCTTAAATTATTAAAATAAGCAAATTGGTATTAAAAAAGAAATTCTTAGTTACTAAAGTCTTAAAAGCCATTCTGTTAGTCCTGAGTTGGAAACATTCTAGACCAGTTGTGAATGTTTTCAAACAGTGGTTTTTCCCTTGAGGATTTTTTGCCTACAGAGATGCGCACGCATAACACAGACAAACGCTTCTAAGCACTCACATTTTCCTATGTATTGAAAGTTGGACCTTCGATGTGAAATTTAGAAGAGAAACTAAGCTATTCAAATGAAAATTTGAGAAATATGCTTCAAAAGTCGTGCTTTGCATTGCCTACAAGGATGCGCGCGCAATCTTGTTTGATGACGTAGCACGGCAACACGTTTATCAATCTTTTGTGCTGTTTGGAAAACGAAGACTACACAAAGAACACTTTGATCCAAAAGGGTGCCAGTTTGGCAGCCATTTTGTTCCAGCCTCGTTTCCATCATTTTAATGAGTTGCTTAGCAACAACGTAAGGAGTGCATGGAATCGCGTATATTTTTTCCGTTTTTGCGCCGTGCCATGACCGTGACAGTGCCGTGTTGTCTATGAAAACATTTGAAATTCCTACCGTAACCGTGTCGTGACCGTAGCGTGACGTTTTCACAGTCATACGAAATCTATTCTTTGTGGAGACGTAGTTCAATAAACCTAATGAAAGTGCCAAACCACTGGGTAGCAAACAATTCAAAAAAGTAATAAAATGATTGCCATGTTTATGGTGTAAATATAATTTTTCTCGCAGTATGAACTGCGATGTTATTGCTAACTGAAGGCTGAGTTTTCCTTTCTGTGTTACGCTGAAAGTTAGTTGATTTGTGGTCATTTTTCGGTCGGAAGAGGAGAAGAGTTTCTAATCAGTGTATATTGAAATTTACGCCAATAAATAAAGTAGATTGCAGGACTACAAAACATTTATTCTTCCTCGTATTGATAAAAAAAACAAAAAGAAGCCTTTTAACGCTTCCTATAACAACATTATTACAGGCATTTATATTCCATTTATTTCCATTACTTATAGTTTGGGCATTATCCAATGTGCTTGTTAAAGATTTGGAACAAAAATGAACTGAAGAGTAATGTTTAAATTCGAGATGAATTTTTTATGACGCCAGTGATGCCAATGTGGATACGATTCAAAGTCCAACAAATGTACGAATAAAGGCCGAATTACACGCTACGATTTGTCGGTCCGATTTGAGTTCTACTACATGATTTGGGCACTCCAATTCATTAGATTGTCTTTTCAAAAAATCGTCCCGACATGAAAAAATCTGTTGCACTAATCGAGCCGATTTAATTTCTTTCTTTTCCCGAACGAAGTTTATCAAAAATCGGGCCGACAAATCGTAGCAAGTAACTCGACCTTAACAACGTAGAAATTAATGATTTTTTAAAAATATGGCTGTATTTTTTTTGGTTTTTCTACAAGTTTCCAGTACTAATACTAGCATCTGAAACCTTAGGAATAAACAATTAATCGATGATATTAGAAAATGAAAGATAAAAACTTTAAAAACGTACCGAATTTATTCCACGTTTCGACTGTGCTTAACATTTATTAGATCTATCACTGAAGAACTGAAAATACCCTGAAAATACCTAAGAATGAAGTATTTATACTAAACATAAAAACTTACATAACCTTAGATCTGATTTTTGAACCAGATCCCCGTGGAACAAACATTTATAAGCTCATAACAAATAATGTTATTTTTACGAAACAGCTAACATAACTGGTAATTTCTAGATGCATGTCTGTTGCCAAGTTCTTTTGCTCAAGATATCCACCCTGTACTGAGATAAAACATCATCCCTAATTATTCGTCGTCAAAGGACGTCACACTGAGCTATGATTTTTTGATGTGCCAATATGACGTCATGCTGTAACACATTGTCATGACGTAATCGTCGCTTGTTTACTATTTACTAACTTGTTTACTATTTACTGATCGACAGGAGGTATTAGATAAGCTTGTAGCTTTAATGTGTTTAACCTTCTTCTTCAGTGCATGTTTCTGTTTCTCGTGTATTTCTAGTTTCCACTCAAACGTCAACCAGCATCAGCATTTCTTCTGTTACTGCTAACGATACGAATTCCACAACGACAGGTATGGCATTGTGACAGTTGTTAATATTATGAGATATCAACTTTTGTATAATAATTGGCATATTACGCGCGCTCTGATTCGTCGAACAACCATGTGTGATTAGAGTACACACACATAGATGGCGTCATCGAATCTTACGCGCGCTCTGATTGGTTGGAATGTTTCGATAAATATTATATAAAACAGATAGATTCCATTTTCAGTTTCCGTGCGTCTGTACTCTAATCATATCGATGCACAGAAGACGTCAAAATGTGGTGAGAACAACAGTCACGCCACTGGACTTCGTCTCGTGGCGTACTTTTTTGTTCTCACCACATTTTGACGTCATCTGTGCATCGATTAGAGTATAGACGCACGGAAAAATGGAATCTATTTGTTAAATCACAAACTTAGAACCATTGAAAAGATAGTGACGGCAGAAGCAAGCAAACGGCAGAAGGAATTTTCCTAGTCCTAATTAAAAAGGGATTGTCCAATTCTTCAACGATAACACATTATTTTCTTGACTGATTTGGTTTCCCAGTAAAAGAATTAGAAGGTCCATTTTAGTATTACATTTTGTCAGATCAATCTACAGTATTGAGCTTTTGTTTTTGCTTTCATTTTAGCTTCTAGTTCTTATGCATATGATTCATCCAGTCCGATATGTAGCACTCCTGTTACCGCAAACACAACTACAGCAGGTAACACTAAGTTTTAAACAAATTGTAGTTTCATTTCATCCATTTACCCATCCATCCATCCATCCATCCATCCATCCATCCATCCATCCATCCATCCATCCATCCAGAAAGGAAAGAAAAAAAGGTATAGAAAAAGGGTTAGGGCTCATTGAAAAGCTTCGCAGCTGCTAATTCTAAAGCTTGGTTTGCTTGTGACATGATACATATGCATATTAATAATAAGCTATCTCCAAATGAACTAAAATGTAGGCTTGAGTGCGACGAATGGTTAGGCATTGGTTAGGCGTGCGTCAAGAACGCAAATTCGGAAAACTTCTTCAATTTACAAAGTTGAGCTATTCAATTTTAACTGAACTATTGCAAGGTGATTTAAATAGTTTTCGTCTTCTAAAGATTTCTAGCTAGCTCTCACATTCATCGCTATTATCCATCATGAAAGGAAGACGTACGTCATGACGTCATGACCGGAAGTGCAGAGTAATGTTCTAAGTGACGTTTACAACATGAGCGGCCGTGTTGTATCGGCATATACAATCACGAGCCGAAGGCGAGCCGGACGCGAATGTTGTAAATGACTTAAAATACTCCAACACATATTTGAGTTGTTCCCGGAAAGAAAATCAAAAATATCTTTATTTATCTTAGAGAAAATCGAGGTTAAAGTTGATGTAAATTAGGACGAATCTGTATGAGATATAAAACACTCGTCACGGTTGCGATTTTCATTGTGTTTGCCTTATGAATTATTAATTAGTATTTTAAGTAAAAATAACCAATATACAACATGCCAATGTATAACATGGGCGTGATGACCTTGAAGAGCTCTCCCTAAGACCACACCCAAAGTAGTATTTGCCAAGAATAACAACTGATTTAGACTGGGAAGACACTTTTGTAGGTACGGATCAACTAGATTTGAGTCTGAAAATTATCAAATGTTTTCCGTCGTCAGGTTCAACTCAAAAACGAAAGTCTGTTGCAGACTATAGCGTCATAAGCATAGAGTACATTTCGTATGAGTGTTAATACTACACCCGCCGATCGGTTACGGCACGGTTACGACAGGAAGTTCGAATGTTTTATAGACAACACGGTACTGACACGGTCACGGCACGACGCGGTCCGTTTCACACTCATACGAAATCTGCTCTAAGCGCAAATACGCAACTCAGTGATGTACTACTCATTACCAGCACTTGTCCTTTTTCACACGTGTTGCTTGCGCTTATGCTTAACTAGCGACGCAAGCATAAGCGCAAACAACATACGCAGACTAAGGACCTGATTATATGAACCGGTCTGGCCCGGTTAAGCGGCCTAACTTCTTTTGTTTTCTTTTCCCTTGGGGCAACAAAACATATAATCAGGCCCTTAGTATCATGTTTATCACATAGGTGTGAAAAAAGACGGTCTCTTCTAATGAACAGTACATTACTGAGTCTGTGTATGTTGTTTGCGAACATACGCATATCTGAACCAGGTTCAGTGAAAGGAAAAATTAACGGCCATATATCTGTATTGGAAAAAGTGACGTTCAAAGATTCGTAGACATACTTCCTTGCCAAAGTATTCCGCCTTCAAATTTCATATGGATATCAGACTGACAAATATTTTTGCCGGATAATCTTAGTGTTGAACTCAAGCTCATCAGATGGCTCATTGGCACCGTCCCAATCAACCGCAACTGGTAAGTTAATTAGTTGCTTATTATAGAATTTAAGATTTTATTTCTGTGTTACGCTGAAAGTTAGTTGATTTGTGGTCGTTTTTCGGTCGGAAGAGGAGAAGAGTTTCTAATCAGTGTATATTGAAATTTACGCCAATAAATAAAGTAGATTGCAGGACTACAAAACATTTATTCTTCCTCGTATTGATAAAAAAAAACAAAAAGAAGCCTTTTAACGCTTCCTATAACAACATTATTACAGGCATTTATATTCCATTTATTTCCATTACTTATAGTTTGGGCATTATCCAATGTGCTTGTTAAAGATTTGGAACAAAAATGAACTGAAGAGTAATGTTTAAATTCGAGATGAATTTTTTATGACGCCAGTGATGCCAATGTGGATACGATTCAAAGTCCAACAAATGTACGAATAAAGGCCGAATTACACGCTACGATTTGTCGGTCCGATTTGAGTTCTACTACATGATTTGGGCACTCCAATTCATTAGATTTTCTTTTCAAAAAATCGTCCCGACATGAAAAAATCTGTTGCACTAATCGAGCCGATTTAATTTCTTTCTTTTCCCGAACGAAGTTTATCAAAAATCGGGCCGACAAATCGTAGCAAGTAACTCGACCTTAACAACGTAGAAATTAATGATTTTTTAAAAATATGGCTGTATTTTTTTTGGTTTTTCTACAAGTTTCCAGTACTAATACTAGCATCTGAAACCTTAGGAATAAACAATTAATCGATGATATTAGAAAATGAAAGATAAAAACTTTAAAAACGTACCGAATTTATTCCACGTTTCGACTGTGCTTAACATTTATTAGATCTATCACTGAAGAACTGAAAATACCCTGAAAATACCTAAGAATGAAGTATTTATACTAAACATAAAAACTTACATAACCTTAGATCTGATTTTTGAACCAGATCCCCGTGGAACAAACATTTATAAGCTCATAACAAATAATGTTATTTTTACGAAACAGCTAACATAACTGGTAATTTCTAGATGCATGTCTGTTGCCAAGTTCTTTTGCTCAAGATATCCACCCTGTACTGAGATAAAACATCATCCCTAATTATTCGTCGTCAAAGGACGTCACACTGAGCTATGATTTTTTGATGTGCCAATATGACGTCATGCTGTAACACATTGTCATGACGTAATCGTCGCTTGTTTACTATTTACTAACTTGTTTACTATTTACTGATCGACAGGAGGTATTAGATAAGCTTGTAGCTTTAATGTGTTTAACCTTCTTCTTCAGTGCATGTTTCTGTTTCTCGTGTATTTCTAGTTTCCACTCAAACGTCAACCAGCATCAGCATTTCTTCTGTTACTGCTAACGATACGAATTCCACAACGACAGGTATGGCATTGTGACAGTTGTTAATATTATGAGATATCAACTTTTGTATAATAATTGGCATATTACGCGCGCTCTGATTCGTCGAACAACCATGTGTGATTAGAGTACACACACATAGATGGCGTCATCGAATCTTACGCGCGCTCTGATTGGTTGGAATGTTTCGATAAATATTATATAAAACAGATAGATTCCATTTTTCCGTGCGTCTGTACTCTAATCATATCGATGCACAGAAGACGTCAAAATGTGGTGAGAACAACATTCACGCCACTGGACTTCGTCTCGTGGCGTACTTTTTTGTTCTCACCACATTTTGACGTCATCTGTGCATCGATTAGAGTATAGACGCACGGAAAAATGGAATCTATTTGTTAAATCACAAACTTAGAACCATTGAAAAGATAGTGACGGCAGAAGCAAGCAAACGGCAGAAGGAATTTTCCTAGTCCTAATTAAAAAGGGATTGTCCAATTCTTCAACGATAACACATTATTTTCTTGACTGATTTGGTTTCCTAGTAAAAGAATTAGAAGGTCCATTTTAGTATTACATTTTGTCAGATCAATCTACAGTATTGAGCTTTTGTTTTTGCTTTCATTTTTAACTCGTGGATTGCAAATCCACGAGTTATAGTGAGGGGTCGAATATGCAAATGTGTCACTCACTCGAACATTGTTAAACTATGCTACTGCGCATGCTCGGCGTGATTGACCGCAGGCCGAAAGTATTGTGGGCTCTGGTTTATTCCGGGACTCCCGAAGGACTCCCGACCTATTCACAGATCAACGATATTTGCTTTTCACTATTTAAGCTTATGTTGAAATCAGACTATACAAAATTTATATTTAGCTAAGAACAGAAAGACTATACAGAACATATGCTTCAAAATAGCTAGCTAGGAAAATTTGTGATAGCCGAGTCAAATAGTGCTGGAGAACACATCAGCTCAAGAAATACAAACTGAACATTAGGGACCGTTCATTTTTAATCAGGAGGGGGGGGCTGGTGGTTTTTGGAATTTTTGCCCCAAAAAGTGTCCGGCCCCCCTCTTTGTCATACAATTTTTTAAATGGCCCCCCTCTTAGTTCATGTTTCATTTACATGACCCCTCCCCCCCACACTACCACCACTGAAAATTACGCAATGTTACAAGAGATCGGAATATGTAATTTTTGCCTTTTCATTATCACAGACGTACTAAGGATAACATTGAATTATTAGTCATCATTGCTGTTTCTGATGTTATCCTCATATGTGTAGCAAAGGAAAATATAAGCCCATTATTGTTGAACAATATTGGAGAGTAATATTGCATAATTATATATGCGAGCGCGAAGCGCGAGCCGCTCACCTGAAATTTCAAGTAAAGGTGTTTCCAGAGGCTATTTTCTAAAAGAACTTTAAATGTTCTTATATATGGTGCAATGTGCGAAATACTACATTTATTTACAAATGCGAGCGTGAAGCGCGAGACGCTCGGCAGAAATTTGAAGTATATATGTTCACAGCTAGGTGAGAGGCTATCACTTCCAAAAGAATTTTAAATAATCTTATGAAATGTGCAAGTCACACATTTCAAATGCGAGCGTGAGTCGCTCGGCAGAAATTTGAGGTGTATATGTTAACAGAGACTAATTCCCAGAAGGATTTTCTCAACGTGCAAAGACATCTACTATTAATAACTGAATTTAAGTACATAAGTTTACAAAGACTTCTTCCTTAGTAAAAGGATTTGAAACATGTACCATTATGGTGGAATGTGCAAGTCACTAACTACAAATGCGAGCGCGAGCTGCTTTGCAGAAATTTGAGGTAAATCTATTGTTCATAAAGACTGTTTCCTAAAGAGATTTGAAATGATCTTGATGCAAGGCAGTGTAACTCACTCTACACTAGCTTGTAGTGTTTGGCATTGTGGCATGGCTGCAGTGTAACAATTTAGAATGTAATTGGCTTTTGCGAGCGCGAAGCGCGAGCCGCTCAACAGAAATTTTGCAAGAAAAGTACTTCGTGGTGGCTCCGTTTTGGTTGATTTGATAACAAAAAGGTGCTGCATAAACTATTTTTTTTGCACGACCCCTCCTCAAATAGCCAAAAAGTTTTTACTTGGCCCCCCCTTTTATGGCCATTTTTTTCAGGTGGCCCCCCCTCAAAAACCACCAGCCCCCCCCTCCCGATAAAAAATGAACGGTCCCTTATAGTTTGAAAAAAGCATTGACTAGATGCACTCCCAGACATGTCCAATGGCACACGAAAAATTAAATACAGACGTTGTTTGAAGAAGAAGACTTTTAGATCATTAAATTCCTAGTATTACTGAGAGCAAGCTATTTCAGGAGTAAAACCACGGCAAAGTACCGAAGTAATATTAGCCATGACTTACGCAATAGAATATCCGTCTTTGCAGTCGATACCGTGACGAGTAAGCTTATTAAAAAACTTTGGCTGAATGCCGGACATTGAACATCGCTGTCAAGCGACAAAAATCTCTTCAAGTGCAACATCAAAGTCATCCAAACTTTTAGTGACCGTACTCTATCATCACAAGGGTCAAAGTAGACTAAGCAAACGAAAACATCAGCCTTGAAAGCGAGCGCCGTGAAGGCCTCGAGTCCGCTAGCTGAAAACAGCAACAAAAAGGCGTATTGAGTTTATTGGCTTAGTGTTTAGTGAAGCAAAATCTTTTATATTTATAGCGACATTTTGCTACAGAGCACAGAGAGGAGCATTTTAATTTTGCATATGTTTTGTAACCACACATTGACAATAAATACACAAAATTCCACAAAAAAAATGTTGTTCGTTTTATGGATGGTCCAGTGGATAGAGCCATGGCTTTTGGTGCGAGAGGTTCGAGTTCAATTCCCGGGCCGACGGTGAAGAAATTTTTTTTTCACTTTTTTTTTTCCTTTTTCGCACATTTTTTTCTTTTATATTGTAATATAGCTAATGACTCTTTCTTCGCTAAAGAAATTATTGATTTAGCCAGATTTTTGCCTTCAAATGAAAACTCGTTATTTTACTAAAATGTACTGTTTGGGCTTCCTGTGGTCATTTCGGTAAATCCACGAGTTACTTCGCCATTGGCGGTTTGATAGCTTCTAGTTCTTATGCATATGATTCATCCAGTCCGATATATAGCACTCCTGTTACCGCAAACACAACTACAGCAGGTAACACTGAGTTTTAAACAAATTGTAGTTTCATTTCATCCATTTACCCATCCATCCATCCATCCATCCATCCATCCATCCATCCATCCATCCAGAAAGGAAAGAAAAAAAGGTATAGAAAAAGGGTTAGGGCTCATTGAAAAGCTTCGCAGCTGCTAATTCTAAAGCTTGGTTTGCTTGTGACATGATACATATTAATAATAAGCTATCTCCAAATGAACTAAAATGTAGGCTTGAGTGCGACGAATGGTTAGGCATTGGTTAGGCGTGCGTCAAGAACGCAAATTCGGAAAACTTCTTCAATTTACAAAGTTGAGCTATTCAATTTTAACTGAACTATTGCAAGGTGATTTAAATAGTTTTCGTCTTCTAAAGATTTCTAGCTAGCTCTCACATTCATCGCTATTATCCATCATGAAAGGAAGACGTACGTCATGACGTCATGACCGGAAGTGCAGAGTAATGTTCTAAGTGACGTTTACAACATGAGCGGCCGTGTTGTATCGGCATATACAATCACGAGCCGAAGGCGAGCCGGACGCGAATGTTGTAAATGACTTAAAATACTCCAACACATATTTGAGTTGTTCCCGGAAAGAAAATCAAAAATATCTTTATTTATCTTAGAGAAAATCGAGGTTAAAGTTGATGTAAATTAGGACGAATCTGTATGAGATATAAAACACTCGTCACGGTTGCGATTTTCATTGTGTTTGCCTTATGAATTATTAATTAGTATTTTAAGTAAAAATAACCAATATACAACATGCCAATGTATAACATGGGCGTGATGACCTTGAAGAGCTCTCCCTAAGACCACACCCAAAGTAGTATTTGCCAAGAATAACAACTGATTTAGACTGGGAAGACACTTTTGTAGGTACGGATCAACTAGATTTGAGTCTGAAAATTATCAAATGTTTTCCGTCGTCAGGTTCAACTCAAAAACGAAAGTCTGTTGCAGACTATAGCGTCATAAGCATAGAGTACATTTCGTATGAGTGTTAATACTACACCCGCCGATCGGTTACGGCACGGTTACGACAGGAAGTTCGAATGTTTTATAGACAACACGGTACTGACACGGTCACGGCACGACGCGGTCCGTTTCACACTCATACGAAATCTGCTCTAAGCGCAAATACGCAACTCAGTGATGTACTACTCATTACCAGCACTTGTCCTTTTTCACACGTGTTGCTTGCGCTTATGCTTAACTAGCGACGCAAGCATAAGCGCAAACAACATACGCAGACTAAGGACCTGATTATATGAACCGGTCTGGCCCGGTTAAGCGGCCTAACTTCTTTTGTTTTCTTTTCCCTTGGGGCAACAAAACATATAATCAGGCCCTTAGTATCATGTTTATCACATAGGTGTGAAAAAAGACGGTCTCTTCTAATGAACAGTACATTACTGAGTCTGTGTATGTTGTTTGCGAACATACGCATATCTGAACCAGGTTCAGTGAAAGGAAAAATTAACGGCCATATATCTGTATTGGAAAAAGTGACGTTCAAAGATTCGTAGACATACTTCCTTGCCAAAGTATTCCGCCTTCAAATTTCATATGGATATCAGACTGACAAATATTTTTGCCGGATAATCTTAGTGTTGAACTCAAGCTCATCAGATGGCTCATTGGCACCGTCCCAATCAACCGCAACTGGTAAGTTAATTAGTTGCTTATTATAGAATTTAAGATTTTATTTCAACTTATTTTCTACTGTTTTCTTTCCATTAAGTTGGTAAAAGTTTCTAATAGTTATTGTTATATATGATCGTTCTACGTGTAGACATTTTTAGGGGGAGGGGAGGGAGGAGCCAGAGAGAGAATTCTCTAGTTATATACTCAGATCCAAATGCTCATTTTCACTTCCTTGGACAATAGAAAGAAGGAAGGAAGGAACAAATGAACGTATAATTGAATGAATGAATTAATGATGAACGAACGTACGAACACACGAATGAATGAATGATATCAAAGGTTCAAAGGTTCAAAGATTTTTTTTACCACAAAAAGAAGTAATTACAATTAAACATAAAAGAAAGAAAAGGGTGCAGGATTACAACCCATGGGGGTTAACATAGAAGTTCCTGCAACATAAAGATATCAACCTATATTGCTTACCATCAATAGGCGCCACCCCTTGTGTCAATCACAAAAATTAATGTTAGGGCGCTATAAATGCCAGAAATGGAAAGAGCATGATCAAGGAAAGTTCCAGATAGTTATCTTAAAAACTGAAAAACTGGCGAATCTTAGAAGCACTAGGTTGTTTACAAAGAATGCATGGGTATTTTTCACTGGGGACAGGTTTTGCCCCTAATTTGAAAAACACCATTCAATCTTCAGTGTAAAAAGTCAGTTCTTCCAAAATTCACAATTGCTTCAATTTTTAAGATGATCATCCAAAACTTTCAGTAATTACTAAGTTTGACATGCTTTTTCCATTTCTGGTATTTATAAGACCCTAACGTTAACTTTGTGATTGATAACGATTGAAAAGATAGTGAGCAGAAGCAAGCAAACACAAGGAATTTTCTTAGTCCTAAAAAAGGGATTGCCCTTCTTCAACGATAACACATTATTTTCTTGACTGATTTGATTTCCTAGTAAAAGAAGAAGGTCCATTTTAGTATTACATTTTGTCAGATCAATCTACAGTATTGAGCTTTTGTTTTTGCTTTCTTTTTAGCTTCTAGTTCTTATGAATCATCCAGTCAGAAGTATAGCACTTCTGTTCAGTACCCAGACACCACTACAGCAGGTAACACTGATCACGGAAAGTTCCAGATAGTTATCATAAAAACTGAAAAACTGGCAAATCTTAAAAGCACTAGGTTTTTTACAAAGAATGTATGGGTATTTTTCACTGGGGGACAGGTTTTGCCCCTAATTTGAAAAACACTATACATTCTTTGTAAAAAAGTCAGTTCTTACAAAATTCACCAATGCTTCAATTTTTATGATGATCATCCAAAACTTTCAGTGATTGCTAAGTTTGACATGGTTTTACCATTTCTGGTATTTATAAGACCCTAACGTTAAAGTGCCTATAACGCCTAGCCAAATCCTTTTGAATCTAGAAATACATCATATAAATAAACGTTTTATATAAATATTTCTGAATAAAATCAACTCCTCTCTGAGAATTAAGCAATTCAAATCTGAAAATGCAAATGAGATGACGTCAAAGCAGGAATTATTAAATATACAAATACACTAGATATGAATTTTATACTATTTTTCTAATTGCAAAACAATCTCCTCGCCAAAGTACAAGGTATGGCGAGTAATTTTGCGACTTAACTGAAATGCACTTGTTTCAGAAGTAGAATCAAAATCAAGCAAATTCCTGCTTTGACGTCATCTCATTTGCATTTTCAGATTTGAATTGCTTAATTCTCAGAGAGGAGTTGATTTTATCCAGAAATATTTATATAATACGTTTATTTATATGATGTATTTCTAGATTCAAAAGGATTTGGCTAGGCTTTATAGGCACTTTAACTTTGTGATTGATAACGATTGAAAAGATAGTGAGCAGAAGCAAGCAAACAGAAGGAATTTTCTTAGTCCTAAAAAAGGGATTGCCCTTCTTCAACGATAACACATTATTTTCTTGACTGATTTGGTTTCCTAGTCAGCAAGAAGAAGGTCCATTTTAGTATTACATTTTGTCAGATCAATCTACAGTATTGAGCTTTTGTTTTTGCTTTCGTTTTAGCTTCTAGTTCTTATGAATCATCCAGTCAGATGTATAGCACTTCTGTTCAGTACCCAGACACCACTACAGCAGGTAACACTGAGCTGTTAACAAATTGTAGTTTCATTTCATCCATTTACCCATCCATCCATTTACCCATCCATCCATCCATCAAGCTAACATGGAGCGAGAGTTCATTGAAAATCGATCTGGGCAACTGTTAATTCTAAAGCTGGGTTTGCTTGTGAAATGATACAGATTGATGACAATCTCCAAATGAACTTCCTAGACATATTTTTTGCCATAGTATTCCGCCGTCAAATTTCATGTGGATATCAGACTGACAAACAGTTTTGATAATTTTAGTGTCGGGTTCAAACTCATTAGATGGCTCATCGACACCGTCCCAATCAACCGCAACTGGTAAGTTAATTAGTTGCTTATTATACTGAGAATTTAAGATTTTATTTCAACTTGGTAAAAGTTTCTAACAGTTATTGTTATATGATCGTTTTACAATGAAGATTACGGGAAGAGGCATTTTATTGCTTCTTCCCGTAATCTTCATTGTGAAATCAATTACACTATCGTGATTGATATGATCGTTTTACATATATAAATTGTTAGGGGAGGGGAGGGAGGAGCCTGGGATTGAATTCTCTAGATATACTTAGAGGCAAATGTTCATTTTCACTTCCTTGGACAATAGCTTTAAGAGATCACACGACACTTGAAGTTTTTGCTCTTAATAATTGTCTCTTGATACGCTTAACTCCTATTATACCTTTCTTGTTTCTTGAAATTCCGAAGTTGCACACTTCTCATGAACCTTCTTTACGAAAAAGAAGGAGAGAAAGAAAGAAAGAAAGAAAGAAAGAAAGAGAGAGAAAAAGAAAGAAAGAAAGGAAGAAAGAAAGAAAGTAAAAGAGAAAGAATGAAAGAAAGAAAGAAAGAAAGAAAGAAAGAAAGAAAGAAACAAGGAAGGAAGGAAGGAAGGAAGAAGGAGGGAAAGAAGGAACACATGAACGTATATTTGAATGAATGAATGAGTGAATAAATGAATGAATGAATGAATGAATGAATGAATGAATGAATGAATGAATGAATGAATGAATGAATGAATGAATGAATGAATGAATGAATGAATGAATGAATGAAATTGAATGAATGGATGGATGGATGGATGGATGATTTTACACAGTTCGGCGATTATTCGATAAGGAATTTTTCCTAGCTGAATGTAGTTATAACAAGAAATCATATTCGGGCTTCAAGGCTCTATCATTTCGAAATTGATGCTTAAAAAATCTTCTAGAAGAAAGAGATTTTGTCTTAGTGTGTGTGTGTGTCCAGCTCAACGTTACTATGTAGCTCTAATAAAATCATTAAATAATCCATTGCAAAAAGATCTATAAATATACATACTTTGCAATAAAAGAGAAAGATGAAGCCAAAATATAATTGTTAAACAGTTTGCAGACGTGATATTTTTAATATTTAGAAGTATCTAGAAAAAAACAAGGCCAGGGCTGACAGCACGTAGTTTCCAAAACACTGTAAATGAGATCATTGAACAAAATATTTCATTGCAAATAGATTTATCAATACAAATGCTTCACTTTAAAAGAAAACAGATTTAACCATGCAATATTCTAATGTTTTAAAAAAAGTGAAGCCGAAATATTTTGATATCCGGAAAATTGGAAATGTTTTTTTTAGCGGGACCATGAATGTTTTGTAGGGAAAATGAGATTGTATAACACCGCCACCATATACTACAACATTGTTGTGACTATAATCTTTGAAAAATATTTATATCATACATAATACTATGACTTAATCAAAAGACAGCTTTTTTTTCATAACCATCTTGTTTTGAAAATATTTCTTATTTAATACAACCGCATATTTTGTTGTTATGAGACTCAGCCTTGATATTTTTGAATAGTCTTTCTTGTCTGAAAAGCAAATGATGAAGATATAGTGAGTCTAGCTTTAAACGCGGAACATTCCTTTTTCGTCGTGTTTCGTGATACAAATGTAATACTGACCGACGTGGGTCACACACAGTATTTTGGATCAGTAGTGAGTGGAATTGTTAAGATACATTGTTTTCGATGGACTAATTAAGATGACGCAGAATGTTAACGTAATCCTGAAAGCTTATGCTTAATGCCTGGTTCTCCCTAGTGACGCAAGCACAAGCGCAAAAACATACAAAAACCTAAGGCCCGTTCACATGAAGGCGAGTTGTCCCTGGGTAGCGGGGATAACTCTTTTATTTTCTATTCCCTGGGGAGATAAAACAAAAGAGTTATCCCTCCTGCCAGCGGGACAACTCGCCTTCATGTGAACGGGCCCGAAGGGGGTGTTTACATGACACTAGGATCATCCTATAGCACTAGGATCATCCTAGCAGGCGAATCATTCTGCCTGCTATACATTTACTGGATTCTGTTTAATGGAAATTTGTGTCTTCACAACGGATACTATGTAGCTCTAATAAAATCATTGAATAATTCATTACAAAAAAAGATCTATAAATATACATACTTTGCAATAAAAGAAGAAAGATGAAGCCAAAATATAATTGTTAAACAGTTTGCAGACGTGATATTTTTAATATTAAGAAGTATCTAGAAAAAAACTGAAGTATCTAGGGAAAAAACTGTCAGCGCGTAGTTTCCAAAACACTGTAAATGAGATCATTGAACTAAATATTTCATTGCAAATAGTTTTATCAATATAGATGCTTCGCTTTAAACGGAAAATAGATTTAACCAATATGCTAATGTTTTAAAAAAAAGTGAATACGAAACATTGTAATATCAGGAAAATTGGAAATGGTTTCGTAGCAAGTGCACGAAATAAATGTTTTGTAAGGAAAAAGAGATTGTATAACACCGCGCGCCATCCACTACAACATTGCTGTGATTATAATTTTTGAAAAATACTTAAATCATACATAATACTATGACTTCATTAAAGGCAGCTTTTTCTTCATAGCCTTCTTCTTTTAAAATACTCTCATTTAAAATAACCGCACTTTTTTGTTATGAGACAGGCTTGATGCTTTTGAACAGTCTTTCTAGTTTGAAAAACAAATGATGAAGATGTAGTGAGTCCAGCTTAAATGTGGAACATTTTGTTCGTCGTGTTTCGTGATCCAAATGTGGGTCACACAAAGTATTTTGGAACAGTAGTGAGTGGAATTGTGGAATATATTGCATTAATGAAGACATTATGTGAATACTGACCCTAAGTTTCAAGAATTGACCTTAAGTTTTGACATTTTGTGAAAACCATTGTTGAAGGCAAGCTTAAAAGTGAAATTTGCATAAATTAACAAAAGCCGTGACTACGAGCATGCGCAGACGTTTTTCACTAGTGTCACTCATATCATGTCGCCATACTGTTCCGCACATGTATAGCAAAGGTATCCGCTGTACGCAATGTGACATGCTCATAAATATCGCTCGCCCACGATATCGCGCTGCTGTCACGATTAGCTGCTTGCCTGGTGGCTCGCAGCAAGCTGCAGTAATAATCCATTGCAAAAAAGATCTATAAATATGCATACTTTGCAATAAAAGAAGAAAGATGAAGCCAAAATATAATTGTTAAACAGTTTGTAGACGTGCTGTTTTTAATCTTAAGAAGTATCTAGAAAAAACAAAGCCAAGGCTGACAGCAAATAAATTTATCAATATAAATGCTTCGCTTTAATTAAAAGAAAAAAGATAAAACCAATATGCTAATGTTTAAAAAAAAGTGAATACAACACATTGTAATATCAGGAAAATTGGAAATGGTTTCGTAGCAAGTGCACGAAATAAATGTTTTGTAAGCGAAAAAGAGATTGCATATCTACACTGCGCACCATTCAATATAACATTGTTAGGGCGCTGTTACACGATGAAACTTTTCTCCGAAACTTTCACAACGCATTGCACCGTGTAACATGGTGATTTAGCTGAAACTTTCCCCGGGTCGGTTTCACGAGACGGTTTCACAAAAAGTAGAACTGCTTTCTACTTCTGCAACAGAAACTTGAACAAGTTTCAGGACGAAATTTCAGCGTGTAACATCCCTTATGAAACTCGTCTCGCATCGGCGATCAAGACAAGTTTCAGATAAAAGTTTCAGCATGCAACAGCGCCTTCAGTTATGATTATAACAAATAGACAATTTTTTCTTCGTAATCATCTTCGAATTCTTTTGAAAATATATCTTTTATTTTTTTATTTAAAATAACCGCATTTTTGTTATGAGATTCAGGCTTGGTACTTTTGAACAATCTTTCTTTCTTGAAAAGCAAATGATGAAGCTTTAGTAAGTTTAGCTCAAACGTGGAACTTTTTCTTTTTCATGTTCTAAATCTAACATCGACCGTGGGTCATACAAAATATTTTGGATCAGTATTGAGTCAAATTGTTAAGGTCACAGCAGGTTGTTTAATTTTCGAGCGACTAAAATGAAGCAGAATGTTAGTGTATTCCAGAACACCAGAAGGCAGGTCGGTAGATTGGATGCACAAAAACATCCTCTATTTTCGATCTATTTGTCTGGGATTCGAATGTACACTGACTGGAGTTTTTCATGCAGTTTGTGAGGCATTTCTAGAATGGCAATATCTACTAAATTTCTGACAAATAGAAATGGTAAATTTTAGGTATTTGAAACACTCTAACCTTTTGTAAGGTTCCACCGAACACATGCAGGTGGGAACATGTGAGAAATTACAATTTGTAAGAAATTTTCCGACATCAAATTTCTCACGATTTGAAATAAAAACTGATTAAACTGATCTCCAGCTAGTGGATAAGTGTCTGAAAATTCATAAAAATCTACGCGGGAAAAAAAAGAAGAAAAAGATTGTCATTTGAAGAGGACTGGCCTAAAGTCTTATTTATTCGATTATTTAATCAAAACATCGATGGAATCACGAATAAAAGGAAAAAATTCCGGAATACTGCGCATGTAATTAATCCATGTCTTTCAGTTTTGCAGTGTCCTGGTTGCCTCGAGGTGTAATTACAGTCCTTTTCCTTCGTAAAAATTTGGCTATGACAAGGGAATGTTCAAATAATTAACTGCGATAACTTTCGCAGGAAACCTTAGGCTTAACAAATAAGATGTTTTTTTCCAGAACTGATGTTTACCATCAGTATACATGAATTTTTGTAAACAATTCTACATCTATCGACCATATACTGCAATTACAAATTCAGTCGTTAGCAAAAATCGGATCGTTTGTGGAAATAATATGAAAAGTAAATACATGTAAAAGGTTTAATATGAAAAACAAAGTTTCGTCAAAATATTAAATAAAGATTCTATAAATGCGAAATGTTTGTGTATGTTTGCCCTTGGCAATGTTGCTAAGCATTCTAGATATTTGACAGAATAAAATACGTTTTGACTGAAAAGTCATTTTCATGATTTGAAATTGATTTTACTTGTGTGAATTGGCCAAATAAGATTCTTCTTTAGCGTAACACATTCAAAGTTTTAAAATTTTTTTTAGAAGAACTAAAATGAATACTTGTAAGTTTATAAATGTTTTTTTTCGATGCTATGGTAACGCGAGGCAGGGGTTTTCGTGATTCAAAGAGAAAACCTAAGATTGCTTAGTACCCCGCTGGTTTTCACAATACTCCTCAATGACGCACAGCATATTTGCATGTGTATGATAAACTCAGACATTCGCAACATTTCGACATAAGTTGAAGGCGTCTTTTCAGTGCTCTGAACTCGTGCTAGAGGGTCTAATTCTACAAGAAAAAGAAGTTATCTAAAGAGTTATCGAAAGAACTGTCGTTCACAAATTTCAGCAAAATGGCTTCTCATGGCGTTTTCAGTATTGTAGTTTTTGGCATCATCTGTTTCATGGCTCTAAATGGTAAGCGCTATAAACTTAAAAGAAGTGAATCGATTAGATGAATATTGAGATTAAAATAGTTTTTAAAAGTAATGGTTTCGATTGAAAAAATCAACTGCTACAAGCTAAGTGAAAAAAAAAAAAAAAAAAATTGCAGGAATTTTACTGCGAGAACTAATGGGGGCCGTAATTTGATCTCAGATAATTTTTAGGCCTTGTTTTTGACTTGTATTTTATAATTACCCAATATACTTCTAAAAAGTTTTCTATAATCCTTTAAAGCCGTTCGTAATGTATTTATATCTTCTATGAAAAGTGTTGATATTCTTTTCGACAACGCTTTCGCCACTGTTTCAGTTGCCGTTGGCATGGCACCCAGGTCGACAATTTTTGAACGTTTGACATCAGGAATCTGTTCAGTTGTAGAAGTTTCTTCTAAAAGACCAAAACTCTGAAATCACTTTTCTCTCTTTAATGTTGAGCTTCTTTTGAGATCCTTCAAACTGATAGATTAATTGATGATCTGTTCAATCTGAATTGTGCTGCCCCGGGGAAAGTAAATCATATTTAGTATAGATACTGAACTACAGTGTGAGCAGTTGTTCATTTAGAACAGACATGAACGATTTTCCATCTGTACTTTCAAAAGGCAACTATAAGATTTTTTAAGACAAAATATGCTATGTAAATTATTATTCAAGTTTTAGTTTTACTACGAAACTAATCGTTCACTGAAACAAGAGAAATGTCACAGGCCTAGGATTCAATTCACGCGAAAGTCTTGGCAACACTCATAAGCAAAGAGAAAAACAAACTACGAACTGAGCTATATATCGGTTTTATTTGCATAATCTTGTTTTTAATCTTGTTTTTAATCTGTTTTAGATGTTTTCAAAATATACACTCATGTTTCTTTCAAACACAGCTTGACTCCACGCCATGCTTCCCCGTTACCATGGCAACATGGTCAAACATTGCCAAGAAATGGCAGTGATAGGGTAGAGAACAATTTTTGCATGGGAAAAAAATAAAAAAATATCGTTCTAGCAAATAATAATAATATGGAGATCAATTTGAATGAAATGTTGTCTATTTTTCATAGTTGCGGCTCAGTCATCTTCAGACATGGTTTCAGGTTAGTTTTCATTATTTTTACTTATATTTTCGTTAATATCAAGTAATATACTTCATTTACATGCTATTAGTTTATGATGTTATTTCATTGTTATACATTTGTTTTTATTTTGTTCAATACTTCTGCTTATTTCGGCAACTTATTGAGTCAGGATTTTACTTCAGCTTTGTATGGCAATTGGCCATTAGATTACGTTAATAATAATATGCATGGAGATAGTTTGAATGGAATGTTGTCTATTTTTCAGCATCAGAGATGGTTAACTCGACGGTTGCAGGTTAGTTTTCATTATTTTTACTTATATTTTCGTTAATATCAAGTAATATACTTCATTTACATGCTATTAGTTTATGATGTTATTTCATTGTTATACATTTGTTTTTATTTTGTTCAATATTTCTGCTTATTTCGGCAACTTATTGAGTCAGGATTTTACTTCAGCTTTGTATGGCAATTGGCCATTAGATTAATGCATGGAGATAGTTTGAATGAAATGTTGTCTATTTTTCAGCATCAGAGATGGTTAACTCGACGGTTGCAGGTTAGTTTTCATTATTTTTACTTATATTTTCGTCAATATCAAGTAATATACTTCATTTTCATGCTATTAGTTTATGATGTTATTTCATTGTTATACATTTGTTTTTATTTTGTTCAATATTTCTGCTTATTTCGGCAACTTATTGAGTCAGGATTTTACTTCAGCTTTGTATGGCAATTGGCCATTAGATTACGTGAGGTTCTTTTGATTTTTTTCGAATTAGAGACATTGATGCGTATAGCTATTTGCACAAACATCGACCCCTTCAAAATCATCGAACCTAGAAGCTGAGACCGAAAGGGCTCCTGGGTACACTTGTAAAATTTGGATTTACATTTATTTTATCCATGAATTCACCACATAATTGTGTTTCTAAAGCAACAAAAATTGGATTCAGTCACTGTTTGAAACGTCAACGAACACGCGTTTCTTTTAAATCATCTAATTAACAGATTTCCTATCGTTCATTTCAGTCTAAGCTTCTATGTTTTTCAATCATTTTGTTTGTGCAATTAGCTATATAAGTTAAAACTTTGTTTCAAACGGAGTGTTTGCACATCTTCTACCTTTACTAAGTTTGACATGCTTTTTCCATTTCTGGCATTTATAGGGCCCTATAACATTAATTTCTTGTGATTGATAACGATTGAAAAGATAGTGAGCAGAACTGAGCAAGCAAACAGCACAAGGAATTTTCCTAGTCCTAAAAAAGGGATCGCCCATTTTCAATGATAACACATCATTTTCTTGACTGATTTGGTTTCCTAGTCAAGAAGAAGGTCCATTTTAGTATTACATTTTGTCAGATCAATCTACAGTATTGAACTTTTGTTTTTGCTTTCGTTTTAGCTTCTAGTTCTTATGATTCATCCAGTCAGATGTATAGCACTTCTGTTCAGTACCCAGACACCACTACAGCAGGTAACACTGAGCTGTTAACAAATTGTAATTTCATTTCATCCATTTACGTACCCATCCATCCATTTACCCATCCATCCATTTACTTATATTTTCGTTAATATACTTCATTTTCATGCTATTAGTTTATGATGTTATTTCATTGTTATACATTTGTTTTTATTTAATTTGTTCAATATTTCTGCTTATTTCGGCACTAACTTATTGAGTCAGGATTTTACTTCAGCTTTGTATGGCAATTGGCCATTAGAATACGTGAGGTTCTCTTGATTTTTTTCGAATTAAAGACATTGATGCGTATAGCTATTTGCACAAACATCGACCCCTTCAAAATCATCGAACCTAGAAGCTGAGACCGAAAGGGCTCCTGGGTACACTAGTAAAATTTGGATTTTCATATATTTTATCTATGAATTTACCACATAATCGTGTTTCTAACAACAAAAATTGGATTCAGTCACTGTTTGAAACGTCAACGTACACGCGTTTCTTTTAAATCATCTAATCAACAGATTTCCCATCGTTCATTTCGGTCTAAGCTTCTATGTTTTTAATGGGTCAATCATTTTGTTTGTGCAATAAGCTATATAAGTTAAAACTTTGTTTCAAACGGAGTGTTTGCACCTCTTATCCTAAAACATGTTATAGAGGGGATTTTTTCAAGTTCGAGCAGTGAACGACAAAAACTCCAGAATTGAAGAATAGCTGTTGTACAACATGTACAAAACTAAAATCATTTCTGTCAGAAAGTTGAAGTTGTTTGTAAGTAGTTTTGGCCGATGAAAGTTAATCCAAAGCGAAAATTTGGATCGAAAATGAAGTTTAGGCCTTCATTTGCTCATTTGCTATATGTTTTCTTTATATTCAGCTTGAAAAAGCTTAATCCAAACACAACTTCAAGAAAAAAGTCTTTGTACAATTCAAAAATCCGTTTTAAACAGATATTTTATCTTGGTTTTTAACCGGTTGAAAAAGGATTTGAGTGCTAATCCAGAACGAAAATTTGGATTTAAACTCGCACGAAGGTCTAGTTTTTGGCGCTTTTTGCCGGCCATTATTGCTCGTCATTGACAAAAATCTCCTCTTAAGGAGGCTTCCTACAATTTCTCTATATAGCTCTTCATCGGTCATCTTGAAACTGTTGTAGTTCTTATATGAAAGCACCCACAGTTATGAACTTTCGTCGACTGACCGTCCAAATGTTGTTCTTATATCAGACTACTTCTCTACGAAGTTGCACGTAGTTGTACGTCGACTTAGACAGGAAATTGACTGAATTTGTCAAAATTCATACAAAAACGTTTAGAAATCTCTCGGACAACTGTTTTCTTCTTTTAGTGAGAAGTATAGTCTGATATATGAGCAACATATTGACAGTCCAAGAGTTGTCATGCTGCTTTGCTTTTAAAATTATTGAATCGAAACTGACAAAAAATTGTGATTTGGGGGGTTAAAAAATTGCTCCTCGAATAATTCAAAATCCGTTTATACTAATGCTGCTAGGCAAAGTCCTAAATATTAACGACTTATGTATCGTTTTAAAAGTTTAAGTCGAAAAACGCATAAAATTGCTTGGAATCTAAAACGGTGACGTCATTGTTTCGTCGCCATGGTAACTCCGATGTAAACAAAACACATACCATTAAAAAGTTCAATCTTTATGTCGTTAGTGGACGAAAGTTCATAACTGTAGGTGCTTTCATGTAAGAACTACAATATAATCATTCAAGTTGACCGATCGATCGAACACTAGAGAAATAGTAGGAAGCCTCCTTAATTATACCATCTTACTGTTACAAGTGAATGGTTGTGGTTGAGCTATTTGACTGAAAATCCTCAATTAAACTGAAATGAACAGAAGACATACATACATACATACATACATACATACATAATCTTTATTAAGGTGTCTAGTCGTTCTAGCGCCGAGATGACACTAATTGGGGACACAAATTAAAAATACAATAAATAGTAAAAAGAAATACAATATAAGAAAATCATATAAATTATAAAACAGTTATTTCAGTTGCTTTTGCATTGTTTTTAGCATCAACATCAGTGTCGCTGTCAATGAGTGAGGGAACTTCTATATCTGCCACTAGTGGTTTAGCTGAGTCTAACACTATAATCGCTTCTGCATCTACTACCACTTCAGATACTCCTGGTGCATCTACTACCACTTCAGATACTCCTGGTGCATCTATTACCACTACAGGTGCTGCTGCTACACCTACTTACACTACAGGTGCTGCTGCTACACCTACTTACACTACAGGTGCTCCTGTTGCATCTACTTCCACTGTAGGTGCTTCTGCTGCACTTACCACCACAACAGCCTTGCCTTCGGTTACTCCCGAACCAACAACAACAACACCGCGTAAGTACTTTTAATCAGATCATATAGACATCAATTCACATTGTGATTTTCTGCTGTTCGATTCTAAATCATTAAATTTCTTCTATAGCATAAAATTTCCGTGGCTGCATAGATTGAACAATCTAGTTTATGCATTTCTTCCAACAAAGGAAACTTCTCTAGAAAAGTTTGATTGATGAAGTCGTGTGATGGAAGTCATTCAGATAATCAGCAATTACAAGGACTCATTTTAAGTCAATCCATATGCACTGATGAACACTCTGATGTCAACGACGGAAAAAGAAAACTGATTATATTTCTATTCATTTGCGAAGTTTAAAAGAGTTTCCTTTTTCTTCTTAAAATAACAATTCAGTGAAAAAGAAATGTCGCATATTTGAAAACAAATCCGTTATTGTATCTGACTCGCACTGACAAGTGTGGACCCGGCCAGTCTAGGTCTACTTGATGATGATGATAATCATCTTTATTGCAAAAAGTAAATTGCTCCAGGAACACTCTCTCACAGACTGAAGTGATTTTTAGAGAGGTCCTGGACTAAACATAAAATACATACATAAATAAATATTTAATTGAGTTTAAAAATATATATACAAAGTTTAAAAAATCTACATCTACATCTGTCTTTATTATCCTTAAAACCATAGGTATCACAAGGATGTAAAATAAGGTATCAGGGGACTTTTGCAATTGATTTCTACTACCCTTCACGTACTCAAAACCCTTTATCGCACTAACTATTTATCTGATGATTATAAAAGTATACACTTTCTTGAAGCTGAATAAATGTTGTTTTCAAATATAGCACTTATCATTTCATCATTTCTATTCTTTATTTTGCCAGGTTTTTCCGATTTTACAGTGTGTTATGATTTTTAAATTGTTATTTTGCATTAGTTTTTATTTGGATTTTAAAAACTGACTCGTTTTTTTAAATAGTTCAGTTTAGTTGATTTTCCTTCATACGAAGGCGGGGACACCGCAACAGCACTTTTCGCGCCCGAATTTACAGTGGGCCCTGTAGTGTAATAGACCAGACCACACAAACTGGCATTCTCATGGCCTACTCTCCCCGAATAATGGTGTGGGATCTTTAACGTCTCTCCAATGCAAGGGTATGTGTAGTAGTTTTTTGGAGAGACGGGACCTACGGTTTAACGTCCTTATCCGAGGACATGAAGGGCTAACCATTCGCAAAGGCAGCACCTTCTTCTCAAGTATTCTAAGACCATGAGTATTGGTCCAGCCTCGGAATCGAACCTCGACCTTCAGCACTGAAGACCGTCGCTCACCAACTGAGCCAAATGGTCGGTGGCTGGCTGTTACGTTATTTAATATTCGTATAAGGAAACAGGCCAAAAACATATCATTCAATTTTGAGGTCAAAAGATTTCGTAACAAAAGCATACTTAGCAATCTGAAATCAACTTTTTTACAATGACAATGTTTTACCAGTGAAGGAAATTTTCGTAAACAGACGTATAGTCTAGGCGCATTTTCGGAAAATCAAACACCTTGAGGCATGTTAGGGTAGAAGCTGGTAACACAGATCTGCCTAAAAAATATAAACACCCACTACGAAATAAAATTGAAAATTACAAAATAATGCTTGATGAATTAGAAAACTACTTTTATTCAGCTTGAAGAAAATGTACACTTTTGTATATATATCAGACAAATAACCAGAGCGTTTTGTGGGTCTTAGGGAGCATCAGTCACGAAGGTCCCCTGATACCTTAGCATTAATCGTCCTTCTAAAAAGAGGACCCATGAATTTAGAGTGCACGTCATAATCGTGAAATAAAACTTAATATGTATTGTCTTATTGCACTATTTCACGGGTTAATTAGTGAAACCACTCTAGAGTGATGGCACTTAATCCCTGAAATAGATATTAGTCTAACAGACATTAGTAGGCGCTATTATTTCTATTGTTTTCTTTTGTTTTGATTCGACTATTAGATATTGACGATTAGATTTTGTTTTACGGACCAAGAGCCATCACTCTAACTAAATATTATTATGCGCTAAATAGTTAGTTTCACGGATATATAGCGTGCACTCTATTAATTAGCAGCATGCAATTTCTGTGGTCTAGGGGTCGAGTCAACGAGATCTTTCTTTCTGATCATGCTTACGTTTTTTATACCTTTTATAACAGCTGTGGCGAAGCAAAAGGTGGATGTCAGTTTGAAATTAAAGATAACTTATGATGATGAATATAGCAATCTGGAATCTAATAAGTCTAAAATCCTTATAGCAAACGTTACTGATGAGGTAAGTTATTAGCTAAGTAGGTGCATGTACCTACCAAGCTCCCCATCCACCCAACTCTTCAAACCTTCCTAGGGCTATCTAGGCTTACCTACCTACCTACCTACCAACCAACCAACCTACCTACAAACCAACCAACCTACCTACCAACCAACCAACCAACCAACCAACCAACCAACCAACCAACCAACCAACCTACCTACCTACCTACCTACCTACCTACCTACCTTCCTACCTACCTACCTACCTACCAACCTACCTACCTACCAACCTACCTACCAACCTACCTACCTACCTACCTACCTACCTACCTACCTACCTACCTACCTACCTACCTACCTACCTACCTACCTACCTACCTACCTACCAACCTACCTACCTACCAACCTACCTACCAACCTACCTACCTACCTACCTACCTACCTACCTACCTACCTTCCTACCTACCTACCTACCTACCTACCTACCTACCTACCTACCTACCTACCTACCTACCAACCGATCGATGTACCCACTTATTTACCTACCTACCTACCAACCAACCAACCAACCAACCTACCTACCTACCTACCTACCTACCTACCTACCTACCTACCTACCTACCTACCTTCCTACCTACCTACCTACCTACCAACCTACCTACCTACCAACCTACCTACCTACCTACCTACCTACCTACCTACCTACCTACCTACCTACCTACCTACCTACCTACCAACCGATCGATGTACCCACTTATTTACCTACCTACCTACCAACCAACCAACCTACAATTCTGGTCAGAATGTCTGGGACAGTTCAAGTACCAAACCGTATTTTCCATCATCCAATATATAATATCGTTGGTTCTCGGCTTTTTCCTCCCCCCTCCCCCTCCAAACAATGTTGCAGTTACCAGGACATGTACCCGTCTGTAAGCCAACATTGAGCGGAGGGGGAGGGGGGAGGGTGTTGTTAGGGTCAGGGGTGCACAAAATCCACCCTGTCCCAAACTAATTAGTCCAGGATTGTGCCTACATCACCTACCAACCTACCAACCTACCTACCTACCAACCTACCTACCTACCTACCTACCTACCTACCTACCTACCTACCTACCTACCTACCTACCTACCTACCTACCTACCTACCTACTACCTACCTACTACCTACCTACCTACCTACCTACCTACCTACCTACCTACCTACCTACCTACCTACCTACCTACCTACCTACCTACCTACCTACCTACCTACCTACCTACCTACCTACCTACCTACCTACCTACCTACCTACCTACCTACCTACCTACCTACCTACCTACCTACCTACCTACCTACCTACCTACCTACCTACCTACCTACCTACCTACCTACCTACCTACCTACCTACCTACCTACCTACCTACCTACCTACCTACCTACCTACCTACCTACCTACCTACCTACCTACCTACCTACCTACCTACCTACCTACCTACCTACCTACCTACCTACCTACCTACCTACCTACCTACCTACCTACCTACCTACCTACCTACCTACCTACCTACCTACCTACCTACCTACCTACCTACCTACCTACCTACCTACCTACCTACCTACCTACCTACCTACCTACCTACCTACCTACCTACCTACCTACCTACCTACCTACCTACCTACCTACCTACCTACCTACCTACCTACCTACCTACCTACCTACCTACCTACCTACCTACCTACCTACCTACCTACCTACCTACCTACCTACCTACCTACCCTACCTACCTACCTACCTACCTACCTACCTACCTACCTACCTACCTACCTACCTACCTACCTACCTACCTACCTACCTACCTACCTACCTACCTACCTACCTACCTACCTACCTACCTACCTACCTACCTACCTACCTACCTACCTACCTACCTACCTACCTACCTACCTACCTACCTACCTACCTACCTACCTACCTACCTACCTACCTACCTACCTACCTACCTACCTACCTACCTACCTACCTACCTACCTACCTACCTACCTACCTACCTACCTACCTACGCTACGACCTACCTACCTACCTACCTACCTACCTACCTGACCTAACCTACCTACCTACTCCTACCTAACCTACCTACCTACCTACCTACCTACCTACCTACCTACCTACCTACCTACCTACCTACCTACCTACCTACCTACCTACCTACCTACCTACCTACCTACCTACCTACCTACCACCTACCTACCTACCTACCTAATCCTACCTACCTACCTACCTACCTACCTACCTACCTACCTACCTACCAACCTACCTACCTACCTACCTACCTACCAACCTACCTACCTACCTACCTACCTACCTACCTACCTACCAACCTACCTACCTACCTACCTACCTACCTACCTACCTACCTACCTACCTACCTACCAACCTACCTACCTACCTACCTACCGATGTACCCACTTATTTTCCTACCTAACTATATCAATAACATCCATCTTACTAAACAAAATTTCATTTTTCATTTGTACAGTTCACGAAAAAGTTCCCTAGCATACCTCGCGATAATTTTAAGTGCACTAGTATTACAGAAGGGAGTGTAATCATCAACATAACCATCACATTCCCGTCCTCAATGACCGACTTGACAAAGAATTTAACGGTCATCATAAAGTCAGGCAAACTTGGTCAATATACTGTGGACGTGAACTACATCGCTATTAGCGTTCCCAGTTATCCCGGTACGGTATTATATGTGGCTACTGTAGTATAGATAGGTGTAGCTAACATGTCACGGCGTAAAAGAGTACGTGACGCCATTCGCGATGACGAATTATGTTCAAATAATCGTGGTCGTTATTGATTGATTATTTGATTGATTGATTGATTGATTGATTGATTGATTGATTGATTGATTGATTGATTGATCGATCGATCTATCGATTGAGTGAGTGAGTGAGTGCTTGCTTGCTTGCTTGCTTGCTTGATTGATTGATTGCTTGATTGCTTGCTTGATTGATTGATTGATTGATTGATTTAGCAAAGCAGCATGACAACTATTCGACTGTCAATACGTTGCTCATATACCAGACTACTTCTCACCAAAGGAAGAAAACAAAGAGATTTTTCTTTTGGAGCACTAAACGTTTTTGCATAAATTTTGATAAAATTCAACCCAATTTCATATCTTAGTGGCGCACGCTGACGGAGATCCAAAGCTCTTTCTGACGCGCAACTTCGTTGAGAATCAGATTGAGAAGTAGTCTGATATATGAACAACATTTAGACAGTCCAAGAGTTGTCGTGCTGCTGTGATTTTAAAATTATTGAGTCGAAACCTGATAATAAATTGTTATTTTTGGGGTTAAAAAATTAACGGTGACGTCATCGTTTCGTCGCTATGGTAACCCCGATGTAAACAAACCACATACCATTAAAAACTTCAGTCTTTATGTAGTAAGTGAACGAAAGGTCATAACTGTGGGTGCTTTCATGTAAGAACTACAGCCATTTCAAGTTGACCGGTCGAGCACTAGAGAAATTGTAGGAAGCCCGTCTCCTTAACGCTTGAAATTTATAGTCTTGTTAATTTAACGTTTTTAAGAGAAAACCTCCTGTTTGCGAAACTGTGATATTTTAAGAGGAGATGGTCGCATTATTAAGGCCTAGCCTCCTCCGCAGGCATCTCTATTTTCTTTCTCTTTGGGATTCCTGTGGGATTCCTGCTCGAGAAGACTTGCGCCTAGTCCCACTTTACCAGCCACACAGGAAACCCAAGATATATAAAAATTAAAATTCTTAGATTAAAGAGACGCCTGCCTGCGGAGGAGGCTAATTGAGGCAGTTGTTCATGATGGTTGCACTATTAAATACCTCTGTTGATGATTTCTCATCTGGCCTTTTCAAAATGTTTTTATAGGTGTGAAGGTTATATACGTAAGGATTGACGCGAGCTACAACGATAAGTGTTGCGGTAGCCAGAATCATCTTGCAACGTTCAAGAAGAAACTGGACTGTACGGTAACGGAATCAGGTGCAAGTTGCGGTGGAATCCCGGTGGAGATAGATTACCCTTGTGACAAAGAAGTAAATGCTCCGACATGCAAAGGTAATCTTATATGTAGATATAGCGTGTCGATATTATCTTGGTCTCGAACATCAAACTATCACGAACCCTGGGACAATTTTTAAGTAAATACTATCGGTTTTCTCAAGCCACACTATCTCCCAAACTTCAGACCCGGTAGAGGGAGGGTACTCGGGGAGGCTCAGCCCCAAGGTCGAAAACCTTTTACATTTCATTTTTGAGATGAAAGGTACCCCTTTTATGTACCTCTCATACCCCCCTTTCGTGCCTCCTTTGCATACCTTGTGATGTCAACGAAAGGCAATACAAAGGTTTGTCTAACCTATAGTAGATAGATGTACTGAGTAGTTGTTAATCGAGTCATTAGCTAGATCCTCAGGAGCAAGTGTGTCTCAGTTCGTTAATGCGTGGCGTCCCGAGCGAGAGGTCCCGAGTTCGATTCCTACTAGCCTGATACACTTGTTTCGACTTCTTTCCATTCCATGTAACTTTAATTAAGCTCGAATTAAAATACCCTTAAAACAAACAATGATGGAGAGACACTGGATTGTTTTGCCCATTTCCTTTGATAGGAAAAATCTAGAGAATTGCATTTTCCTATGATAGGAAATGGACAAAATGTAGAAAAATACATCATTATATTTCCTAGATATTTCCCAACTTTTCATTTTCCTATGATATAAAATATGTAGGAAAATGCGATTTTCTGTAATACGAACTATCTAGGAAATATCTAGGAAAATGTGTTTTCCTACATTTTGACCAGTTACTATCACAGGAAAATGCAATCTTCCAGGTATTTCTTGAACATATCCTATCATAGGAAATAAGGAACAATTTTCAGTGTGAGGGGCTAAAGTGCGCACCGCGTCCTTAGGGTTATCGGTCGAAAGTACTGATATAAAATATCGTCCTGTACCTTTTTGATCCCTTGCAAAGACGATTTCCATTTATAAAATAACTCTTATATAACGCGCGCTCTGATTGGCTGAAAACCCGTGTTTGATGAGAGTTTATAAAATAACTCTTATATAACGCGCGCTCTGATTGGCTGAAAACCCGTGTTTGATGAGAGTATCAAACACGCTCACGTCAATTTGTTATTTTCGCCGGTGTTTTCTTTTTCCTGTTTTCGTCTATTTGCGTGTTAGTTATTTTATAAAAGAAATAAAAAACGGTTTACCGTGTCCGATAGCCTGATCAAAACACTTGTGATGTTGGGAGAACACTCGAGAGCTGTGAAAGCACTCGCCTACGGCTCGTGCTTCCACTACGCTCTCTCGTGTTCTCCCAACATCACGCGTGTTTTGATCAGGCTATCAAACACGGGAAACTGTTTTTTATTCCTTAAATCAAACACGCTCACGTCAATTTGTTTTTTCGCCGGTGTTTTCTTTTTCCTATTTTCGTCTATTTGCGTGTTAGTTATTTTATAAAAGAAATAAAAAACGGTTTCCCGTGTTTGATAGCCTGATCAAAACACTTGTGATGTTGGGTGAACACTCGAGAGCTGTGAAAGCACTCGCCTACGGCTCGTGCTTCCACTATACGCTCTCTCGTGTTTTCCCAACATCACGCGTGTTTTGATCAGGCTATCAAACACGGAAAACCATTTTTTATTCCTTAAATGTTATCTATTACATGCACGAACAGTACTCCTTTCAGGCGAAGCCTCCCTAGTGTTGGTCCATTATAATGTGGACTACATCCCCCCCTCCCCCCCCCCGTGTGTTTATGAACTACTTGATCTTCATGTATATACATATAAAGCGTAAATAGCCCCCTTTTTATGCAGATAAAAACAAGGCTATTCCAGCTTCATTATTAAAAATTAATATGCGCAAAAATATTACGAGTAAAATGAACACCAATGACTAAGGCAGCATCGCACCTTTTATATAAGCCTGATTTAAGAAAAGGGCAATGGTAGTGATTATATTTTAATAATTATTACTGTGTTTGCAGGCAACTCTCTCAACATATCCTTGGCAGTCCTACTTCTTGGATATCTAATAAGCAAAATGTAAGCTGACATTATTATTATCTTTTTCATTATGAGGAGAAACTGTACTGTATTACGACCAATACTGTGCTCACGACACAGTAACCGAGAATTCATTTTTCGTTCGTATATTTTTGTCTTCTTTACATTTCTCTGTTCATCCTTCCATTCATTATTCATCCATCTATCCATTGGTTCGTCCGTTCATTCTCCATTCATTATTTCTTTTACCCGTTCATCCAAACTTTTATCCAATTATCTTGTAGTCGATTCATTCACGCATTCATCCATCCATGAACTTTATTTATCCATGCATTCATCCTAATTTCTTTTTCTGTTCATTGTTAATAAGTCTTTTCTTGGTATTCTAACTAGTCGGGATTTAGCCAGTTTCTTCTAAACCTACAATATCAAGGAACATGAATTTCAAAATATTTGTAATATACTAGACAGACGGAACTGTTTTATTCTAACTACTAAATATAACGCATTTCTTCTATTTTCCTTTTTTTCACAGTATGCAATAAGCAAGAAACCCTCACCAAATCGTTACATGTTCAAGTGGATGAATCTTGCGTATGATCTACTCATTCTTGGAGAACATTTCTTTAGTTTGTTTGTATATAAATAGAGTAAAACCTCTCCGTACGGACACCCCCATAATACGAACACATCTCTAAAACGGACACCTCTCTATAACGGACAGACAGCTGGAATCTCCTTGCATTTCATTACAATTGATACCTCTATAAAACGAACACCTCTATATTACGGACACTTTTCTACGGCCCTTTGGTGTCCACTTTGATAAACAGGTTCCACTGTCATTCAACATAGTTGTGTTTACACCAGCTGCTATACCCTGTTTATATGGAGGCGAGTTACCCCTGGTAGCCGGGATCACTGATATCCGAATACTGGGTACAAATACATACATGTAAACAGGGCTTTGAACCTTTCCTTAGTTTGAGGAATGGTCAAGAAAAGTCTACCATTGTTTTACATCTAGTTAGTATCTCAGGAAATACTCTAAACGCAACTTGAACTATAAATACATCACTGAGGGAGACATAACCTGGAAACTAAACAAACGTCACGTACTGTTACGTGTTACGTACTGTTAAGTGTTACGTACTGGAACGTATTACGTACTGTTACGTGTTACGTACTGTTACGTGTTACGTACTGGTACGTATTAGGTACTGGTTCGTGTTACGTACTGTTACGTGTTACGTACTGATACGTATTAGGTACGGTTACGTGTTACGTACTGGTACGTGTTACCTACTGGTACGTATTAGGTACTATTATGTGTTACGTACTGGTACGTATTAGGTACTATTATACTATTATGTGTTACGTACTGGTACGTATTAGGTACTGCTACGTGTTACGTGTTAGCATTTGGGCTAATTTTAGAACTCCTTCGCAACCGCTAGTTAGCTTTGGCACCGGCTAAAAGTTTTTCATCTTATATTCAACATGCATTCACTGCTAGTGTAAACTAAACTCGTTCAAAATAACCATAAATTCTGAAACGAGTTCTAAAACTAGCACAGCATAATGCCGCTTAAGGTTTTTAAGGGCACGCGAAATTAAAAGTCAGCCTTCTGGTTGCCCTTTTCTGTACACATTCCGTTAAGTTTTCGAAAGATATTTTTCTTGACATATGCAAGATTTGTTTTATTTGCAACAGCACCAAATTGTAGTTGGTAGTGCCTTAAGCTGAGGTCAAACGTCGTACTTCACATGAGCCGTATTTAATTCACTAAAGTTCGACGTTTGACCTAATTAGGTTCGACTGACTGAGTTTGGTACGACTAAGTCGTTTTATACGACTGACTCAGGCGTGCTACACTTGAACTTAATAAATTGAGTTCGACTTCTGGTCAAACGTCGAAGTCCACTTTAGCTGAACTAAATTCAGACGTCGCAGGCGGCATACACACCCCCTTACATTCGTCAAAACTGTCTTTAGGATCGATTCATTAGTACGACGTTTGACTTGGCCTGTCGAACTAAACTGTTTGGGTCGACCCGCTGAATCCCACATTAAATACGGCTCAATTAAGTTCGACGTTTGACCTTAGCCTTGGCGACACTATTACAAAGCACAGTAGTTTGTACAATATTATTAATAGAAAGGGTTAAATATCCATAGATGTCTGTAAAACCCAGTAAATATCAAAACTGAGATATTTACTGATATACCTATAGTCTTCGCGACTAGAGCAGCACAGATTATATTTATTACTAGTTCATTTGCAAAACCCACTCTCAAAACAGCTCAGTCTGGGAACCAGATTAGCTTGCATCTTCTAAATACTGATATTCAAATTCGTTAAAAAATGTAAATGCTTTGTTTGTAGTGGAAGAGCACTTAGCTATAGCTATACAGCTAGTTTACAGGCACTTCACTCGTCGAATAATTACAACTAAATAATTCAAATGGAACAGAAATTGCTAAGAATCCCAATCAACTGGCCGGGGGCAAACCAGTTGGTTACTTACAAGCATGGTTGAGAAGTAGAATTTGAACTTGGACTAGCCGCGGAACAAATTCAGCCTCAGCTAGTGGCGAGAGCGGGAATTCGAACTCGGAACCACCGGCCAAGACCGACGCTCTGACCACTCGACCATGCGTTGCCTCCAGCTGATGGTCGTGTGGTCCGCAGGGTGGTCGAGTGGTCTGCCTTTACTGTGAGCTTCAATATTATTCTTGACTGCCTGAGCAGCATAGTTCCAGCAGTCTAAAAATGAGTGAGTTTGAACAAAACCAGCATGTAGAACATACACTGTTTATATTTATAAAAGTTTAATAGAATTCCACAGCGTGCAGAAATCGTAGAAAATTACTGAGGAAGCATCTATCATAGGGACCAGGTTGGGAGTGGTTTCTTCCCCTAAAATAATGACAGCAAAGTAAAATATGATTAAGGGCCTGTTCACATGATAGAAGATGCCCCGAGGTAGCAGCCTCGGGGGCTAGGATTAGGTATTCGTTTACTATCGCTTGGTCGCTAAATACTTGTACAAACCACGGTAATCCAAGAACAACAAACCATGGCCCGGTCCGTACGGACCGAGCGAAGCGAGCTCTGTACAAATGATCAAGAGCCAAATATTTTCCCGTCCGGCCCGACCTAACTCAGTCAAATAAGCATTTCATCATATGACTGTTTTTATCACCATTTTATTTGTGTTTTTGGAGCGCGTGGGTCCGTATCCGGGTCCGGGTTTTTCCAGATCACCTCCGAAAGGCCTCCGGCCCCGCTGACGTCACTTTTTCCAAAGGTTTTCTTAAGAGCGCGCGTGGGTCCAAACAAGGGTCATGTGATAAATAACTCAGTACTGTATCATATCAGTGTCGTTTTTGAAATAAACGTTTTAAAGGCACGAGCTTCATTTACTTGTCTTTTGTCATTCATAACTATTTATCATATGGCTAGATAATTTCCTGAAATCTCATTGGCTAACGCATGGTCTGTATTTTGCCATATCAGGACCGCTGTCCCGGATGAAAAGAAAAGTTTGCGTTTGGCAATTGTTTTAGCGGGACTTCTCAAAGCCATATAATAAATAAGTTATTAACCTCGTTTGCTCGGTCTGTATGGGAAAATATCAGACCTCGGTCTTTTTGTACAGACCTCGCGCTCGGTTAATAACCTTTAATATATTTACGGATTTACACTAACTTTATTAATAACTCAGTTCATTCTTAATATTACATTTTAGTTGTAACTTCGTTAAAAAATGTCGAGCAAACTCATGACACAAGAAAAACGTATCGTGCAAGGCTTGAGACAAAAAAAAAATCTTGCAACCAAAATTCCTGCAAATTTTATAAATTTAAAATTGGAATATGATAGGAATATCTCACATTTTATATTAAGTCACCATGGACTGGAACAAGCCTACAGCCAAGTAAATGTTATTTTGAAAATTGTTCTTTTCGATTTTCATGGTTTTGACGGCATCAGTAAGAGCATTATGTCTAAAGTGTTTTTGGAAAAAAAGATTTGAACCTTTTTGAAGATATGGAGAATTTATAATTTTTTCTTTGGGTCAACAGAATACATTTTTTGCAACATTTGATGACGTTTAACTCAATAAGATGCGTGCTGACCCCCAATTTTTTTCTTGGGTTCTAACAGCCTATAAGGAGTTCTTTAATACCCATATAGTTTTTGGGCAAAAAATAACCTTCATATTAGTAGGCATCGTCCTTAACTCAATATTGAGGCTTTTCACGGTCATGTGACAGCGGCTACGGACCTGTCTATACGAACTTCATCCCTAGCCAGAAAATGCTTTTGTTTTCCTTTCAGTATTAGGGACACCAAGTTAGGGGACATGATCCAGGGACATGAACTGAGACGTGAAAAAATGTGATTGGGGGACAAAGCTGTCAGTCTACGTGACAAGCCCTTTGTAATTAAACTGGTTACTTTTGACATTTGACATTTTGACATTTTTATTCAGAAATTAAATATTATTTAGATAATTACACATTTACCTGCTAATAGCATAGCGCTAATCGAGGCAGGTTGAGAATGTAAGATAGTTCATTAAAATTTCATACACTAGTATTAAATGGATATTAAATAGATGGCAAGAATCAGGTTCATCAGATTATCGAGGTATGTAATTTTATATACTAGAATTAGGTTCACGCCAAAAGAATACACTAATTTATAAATATACTGAAATGCATATCTAGGAAAATAATCTAGAAATAGATAGTTTTATCGATCTTTGAATAGAGAATTTAGAATTACTGTGTAGCTTTCAGAATGTAAGTTATTAAGTAAACACAGTCTAATTTCAGCTTTAAATTGCTTTTTTGAGATATTTTTTAGGTGAGCAGCTGGTATCTGATTCCACTTGGTCAAAATCGATGTTTGGAATTTTTCGTCGGTGCTGCATAACGGATTCCTTTGCAAGACGTCGAGTGAATTTACAAATGATGACTGGCGGGTATTTTGAATTTGCCCGATTGGGCAATCGATGCGCGATATCTATGTCGTTCTCTGTTACCTTCGCCCCTACTTGTTCAAACAGCTTTAGACAGATATCCACTGTTTCTTGGGCTGACTCAGATCTTTTTGATTGAGGAACACCGAGAATCTTGAGGTTATACTGATAGCTGTATTGATACATGGACTCGATAGCTTCTTCAATCTTTAGGATGCTTTCCTCCAAACATTTTACTTTCGAAGAGATTCTTTTAAAGTCATTCTCTATCGAAGTTTTGAATGCTTTGAAGTCATCGTATTCCTTAGATAGGTACTGTACACTTTCGTCCAGATCTTGAGCTAAGGATTTGTCTTGTTCTTGGTCTTTATCATGCACCGCCATTATTCCTGAAGCGTTGACTTTCTTTCGTAGTTCATCTAATTCTTGTGAAATGCCTTTAACCTGACTTTTTAGTTTATCGTTTTCTTTCTTTAACTTTGTACTGCTATTATTTACCATAATTGTAGAAAATAAAGATGATTTTTATGTCAAAAAAATGAAATAAGTGAAGAGCAAATCTAGCACATCCGTACAGCTCGCATGGATGAGCAACATACTTTTGTGGGAAAAGAAGTATATATGACAATTCAACCTAATAGTAGTCGCATCGTATGCACTGCTTTGTAAGATAGAATAAAAACTTAGAAAAAAAAAATATATATATATAATTAAAAAGTATCTTTACACAAATCCTCGTATGTTAGGGAACTTGCAGGTATATCCTGAAACACGTCTTCTGAGTAATTCCCACAAGGGTATTATTATCGTATTTTTACTCGACCAGCAACAAATGTTCTTACTGCAAACAAGAGATCATTGAGAGGATTTCTAGCTATCGTGCAACAAATGAAATTTGAAAGTATTCAAAACCAAAAGGGAAAGGGATCCTTTTGTTCTTGTCATCCATGCAACTTGGACGTTGTCACTTGGTGACGTCACGTTAGATATGATGAAATGTTGTGTCGTGTTTGGCTGTGCCAAGTTCGAACACTTAATTTCTTATCGTCTTCTCAGTGTGAAGTACAACACTTTGTATGAATGAGGGGTTTGTTTGTGCCTCAAATTTAGCGTAGCAACGGTTGTCAACAAAATTGTGACGTCACTGCAAGTGGTCCATAATAGAGCTGTCTTTTCTGAGCAAAAGGATATTCTGGAAAGCTCGATCATTCTAGTTCTACCAGTCTTCTTTCAACGGTTATTTTAAGAGGATAGATGCCCTGCAGAGTGTAAAGTATACAACATCTAACATAGATATATACTGAGTATGACTGAGGTCGTGCTTTCCGTTCCATTTAATAGACGATATTTCGGCAAGCCAGTACTACAGGCTAGTAACATGGTATATTTTCGTCTCACTGATCCCGGGTTTTTACGGAAATTTTGATTCCTGAGCCCATATTTTTTAGAAATTTTTGATCCCTGATCCTTGGTGCAAAAATCTGAGCTGATCCCTGATCCTGACCCAATGTCCCTGATCCTCGATCCCACCCATTTGATTCCTGAGCCCTGGCCTCTGATCCCTGATCCTGGCCATAATTTGGAGCTTGATCCCTGATCCCATATACCATGTTACGAGCCTGAGTACTAGCCTTCTTCAGGCAATGGTAAATTTTCAATTTATAACTAATGTGAAATGTGAACATTAGTTCAACACAATATGATTGATATACTAACATGGTATTAAAAAGGTAAAGGACAATATTTAGCATCGCGCCGGCGGTCAACTTAAAGTAGTCGGTCAACTTAAAGTAAAATAAAGTGAAGTGATGTTAAATCCGTTTTGATATTTATTGAAATAAATTCAACAAAAGAACGCCAAATTTATGCAGTAAAAAGAGTTTGAATCTCCGACCAAAAAAAAAGTCTTTATTTATAGACGGAAGCCATTTTAACTTTCGCTAATCTTCCATTGGGCCGTCTTTCATCTCACACTCACTACCTCTACACTTGAATATTTTTCATACAATGCTCAACTCACATGTTGATTTTTGCTGAGGGAGGAAAAACCGGAGAACCCGGAGAAAAAACCCTCGTGGCAAGGGAGAGAACAACACATCAACAAACTCTAATTCACATGTGGTCATCAGCGGGCTCGAACCAGCGAACCCCGACCGCTAGACCACAGTGGTGAGAAGACGACGCGTTTAACAGCGTACGCCACCCATGCCACCCCAAGAAGAAGAAAAGAAGGTAAATGGGGAGGAAGAGATAAAGGGGTGAAACCGTGTAAGGTAACTGATAGACAGTTTTCTAACCTCACATCTACTGATCGACTTTTGCTAGCCAAGTTGTTTAATGAGGGAAGTTTAATTAAAGTTGAATCACACTACTTGTTCCTCGTCGCTTTGTGGAGATCACTCAGCTATCAGAAAATTGCTTTCTAAAAATATCTCTGGATAATAGGACAGCTGACACTGGCAAATAAATGTCACTTTGAGGTGGCTGACGGCAATTGATTTTTCAGAGCAATTAGCCCAATATGTAACCGTCCAAAGTTTCTATTTAAAACCTTCAATAGTTAGCTAATTAAAGTATAGTTAACAGGGTTCGTGCTGAAAGGTTAATGCAAAGTTCCGTTTTTCACTTCACGAATAGACCGATTCAGTCTCGTTCACTTCCGGTTGGTCAAATATAATAATAAGAATTGATATAACAAAAGAAATGTTAGGATGGACGTACTGCCTTTTTAGTGTTGCCATTCCTGAGAACCAAAGAAATTTTGAAAATGGTCTATTTGCAGCCCATAATGATATTTCAACTTGGAATACATTGTTTGACATACTCTAGTCACATAATGCTTCCCTGTGTGAGTGGTGGCCTGACAAGATAAACATGGCTGCATCGGAGAGGCAAGGATATAAGTTGTTATATTCTTTAGATATTTAATAACATTTATTGCAAGTGAAAGAAATAACAATCAAAGTAAAAAAAGTTTTTCCGTATAATGTTTGTATTTTTAAGTCTAACACTATACAAACAATTATCAAATGTACCGTTTTGTGTTAGCTATATATACATATCACTAGTGTACCCAGGAGCCATTTCGGTCTCAGCCTCTAGGTTCGATGATTTTGAAAGGGTTAACGATACCTACATATCTATAACCAATGAAAGTTACACCTAATCACAATATACTGTCTCTCTACATAGACCACTTGTTGCTTTATAGGTTACTATAACTACCAGAACGCTTTACACAGAATGCTCAATTATCCTCGGAAAAGAAAGTCCGCATAGCATTCTGGTAGGGGTGATAGATGACGTCATTACCGAAATTGTTATTGACTAAATGATGTCAGAGAACAGCCAACCTAACACTGTGATCAAAATCGCTCAAAACTTAATTTAGCTGAAACCTCACCGAAGGAATCTCAACTGAAAAGTCATACAATAACTAGTTAATTTGTTTTCTCAAAATTCCTATGAGAAGTATTGGATTTTAATGAATCATTAGAGGTGTCAGTGCATCTACTCAACTTACGGCTTCGCTCAATACATGTCTTTATATATTTAGTTTCTTGAGCAATTCTATTTCTAAATGACGTCATAGGCTCAGATTTCGATCAGCCGTCGGGGTTTCGTGCGTCCGGAGGGTTGAAATCTGAGTCTAATGACGTCACTGACACCTCTAAAGATTCATAAAAATATAGTACTTAGGACTCGCTTAGGAATATCGAGAAAAAAAGTTTTAACCAGTGAGCACTGGGCTCTTAAAGAATCATCGAACGGAATTTCAGTTAAATTCAGTGCATGTCTAACAATTTTGATCACAGTTTCTAACAGTGTAATTGTAACATCGTTGCATGGGAATGGAACGATCTCATCTCTTAACAAACTTCACTCTTACGTCTTTGTCAGGCACAACTGATGTATTAGTTATAGGTTCCACCTCATCTGTATGAGGATACAGTACTTGGTATTCTTGTACGATCCTAGCTAAGAGAAGATGCATCTCCAGTTCAGCTATACGTCGGCCTACACACATATGGGTCCCAAATCCAAAGGGCAAAGATGCAAATGCATGGGCTACCCCAGGGGTATGGTGATCGGAATCCCGTACCCATCTTTCTGGTAAGAATTTCTTGGCATCTTTAAAAATGGTCTCATCATAACCAAGAAAGAAGGATAATATGTTGATGTGTGTTCCCGTTGGAATGTGATAGCCACCCAGTACTATGTCTTCTTGGAGTAACCGCGTGTTTGTTGGAAGGACTGGGTATAAGCGAAGAGTTTCTTTGATCCAGGCTCTCAAGTAGGGCATTTTAGAGATGGTGTCTGCAGAAGGGATTTCTCCAGGTTGCAGTACAGCGGATACCTCTTGATGAAGGTTTTCTTGCTTGTCAGGGTTCTTGCCAAGCATGTACAACGACCACAAGATTGTATTCGAGGTCGTTTCGACTCCAGCAAAAAGCAAATCAATAACGCTTGCAAGAATATCTTCTCTGGAAAGTTTGCCATTGGCTATCAAAAACTCAAAAAATCCGACGTCTTTGAGATCAGACTTTGTTGATTGATCAAGCCTGCCTTGATTCTGCAACTCCTTCATCCTCATGTCGATAAACATCTCTGCATACTTGTACATGTCTTCTAAAGACGACATGAACATTTTGTAAGCCTCTGTTTTGTAATATTTATAGAACGACACAGGAAGAAGGCTGACTTGGAATACGGATGACAGAAAGCCATGAATGGCGGCGATGAATTGTTGAGCATCTTGTATTGGCTCGTCTCCCAGACAACCAAATCTTCGCTCCAGAAGAACGAAAGAAATCGATTCAAAAGACCATTTGAACAGTTCCTTGTTTAAGTTTTTGACTTCGTGTTCAAATTCAGAACCAGATTTTTCCCTGATCTTCTCAAATCTCATCATGAAGTCTGTCACGACATCGTTAAGCATGGGTGAGTAAGTGGCAACTTCTTTCGGTCTTAACATCCTTTTGCTAATAACAGTCCTGTGTCGGTACCAGTCGTGACCATTACTAAAGAAAACCCCTTTGACTTTTTTCTTTTCTTCCATAAAATGATAAAGTATTGGAAAATCTACGCGATGAGGATACTTTGGTTCAGAATAAAAGACTTTTGCCACCTCATCTGCATCAGCAAGTTGAACTAAAGGAGTTGTAAACCCAGGGACGACGACTTTATGAATTCTTCCAAAGTCCTTTACTCCTTGGAACTGTATATCGATAGGAACTTTACCAAATGGTTTACCTCGTGATTTGAGCATCACGTAATGCATGGTACCAATGAAGGGAAGTGATCGAGGTCCTGGCATTTCTTTAAATGGTTTCAAGTCATTCGTTGAAGAATTGGCTGTTGTAGTAGCAGCTTGAGCGTTGTTTAGTCGAACAGCTTGAACTCGAGCGAGAACATTGTACTGGCCAAGAAAGTGACATCTTCTGTTGCGAAAGAACCACTTTAGAACGGACTGAGGCAACATTTTTGGTCGAACTTTGTTTTCTAAGAATTGACATAAGAATTTTTAGTCCTTAATAGCCAGTTAGGACGGAGTTCGTTAGGACTATCGATATCGTTGCGTGACCGTGGCTTACTATGTGGTAATGAACGACTGAAGAACTTAATTAGCATAACTGAGATAAAACCACATTGTCAAGATGTCACGAACGTTTATTTCCGCTTAAGGTGGCTCGATCGAGTTTTCCAGTAGAGCTATCAGCTAGTCGTCTTTGTATGAAAACTATTTTGCTCATGAGCAGTCTGATGGTAAATTAAGTATTATCAAAGTTTATGATGACGTATGTTATATGGAGATAGGCGTTACTATGGCAACGCAATAAAAGAATTCTCCTTTTCAAATTTTCTCGATTTTTATGAGTTCTAGGCTTATTCTGAAAAATACTCTTGTGATCTTATAGATTTTATAGTTAACATCATTGTCTTAAACTCTAGCGAATTAAATCAAATACTGAGAGAGCGTTTTCGAGATATCATCGATGAAAGATTTTAACTGCAAAAATTAAGCGTAAACAAAACAATTGTTTGAATCTCCTACAGTTTAAAGGAAAATAGCGCATCTAAGCTAATTTTTGATCTCAAATTGTTGTAAGCATATCCAACTTCTCTACTGAAAGAGATGACAGAAATCGCATTGATCGATATCGAGAAAAGTGTGCCGAACTCATATATATTGACATGCTGACTTTGCTTCTGTTGTCCAAAATTCGCTTTATATATTGTTGCATTAACTCCAATATTTAAAGATACCTTCGATAAATAATCTTTAAAGATTAGTATGGCTTAGTTTAGGTAATAGGTGATATAATATAGCGTTTTCACGTTCAGTAAATCATTTTAAGGTGGCTCGAAATAGTTTTTTTTTATTGACAATCCTTCTGTTTTTCACTTCACGAATTGAGCAACTTACTCTTGATCGATCAAAACGGTTTTTATACCAGTTATTGGACTTGAATCAATTTTGAGTTTTGTCCATTTCACTTCTATTTGTGTTACCATAGCAACGGTAAACAAAGATGGCCGAAATCAAATTTTCTGAAATATCTCTCGAACTGGAGCAGCTCTAGACAAGCGACTACATGGGTAATAAACTACACATTAAGACAAAGAAATTAAGGCACAATTTAAAAATTTTTACCAAGCCGTTTTTGAATAAATTACAAACAATTCAAAAAATGAAATTTATTGATTAGCTTATTATTTAAGTGATAAAGCTTACCCTAGTTTAATCACAATGATTTTCCTGTCAGTAAATAAACTGAGGTCAAGGTTTTTTTTTTTGTCAGTTTCAGTGTACTTGGTGTTGCCATGGCAACGATATAAAAATAAGGCTGAAATCAGTTTTAATTTAAAACTTTTAAAATCCATACGAGTAATAAAAATATTTAAAAAAAGTTAAGACGACGTTTCGACGTTACATAACGTCATTAGCAAGTCAAAAAAGCAAAACTTTTACTTTTTTGACTTGATAACGTCGAAACGTCGTCTTAACTTTTTTTAAATATTTTTATTACTCTTATGGATTTTAAGAGTTTTAAGAGTTTTATAGCGTTGAATTTTTGCTGTAAAGAAATCAGTTTTTCTGTTGATTTCAAAGAATTCCAAACACCCAAATACTATGTAAAAAAGTACATACCAAGGTTAAGTATATAACATAGAATTAAACATTTTGGAATACAGGACCGGAATTTGGAAATTCGCATTATTTATGTTTTCGCGATTTATTCGAAATAGCTGGTGTGAAAACCGTTTTGGTTGTTCAAGTGTAAGGTGCTCAATTCGTGGAATGAAAAACGGAAGCATTGTCAATGAAAAACTATTTCGAGCCACCTTAAGGAGTTAAGGGCTAATTTAAATATAAATGAAATCGTCCATTCGTATTCACCACTTCGTTTTTAATCCTTGGTTATACATTTGTTTTCGTCATGACCTTTCATTTATGTCCCATCATAACGACATAGCGGAAAAACAGCTAAGCGGCTGTTTTCACAGTTTTTTCATAAACTGATAATGAAGCATGAAAAACAGTAACTGTTACACTTTTACTGGCTTGAATAAAAACTATTTACAAAACCTTGTGACGTTACAGTAAAACTTGCGGGAAAATCTATTAAAACAATGATTTTTCTGCTGATCAAATGTCACCTCTCTCAAAGTGCAAACACATGTACCAAATTTTGATATTTGATATTTTGTATATGATATTTTGTTCGTTGTCTAAAATGGCTTGTATGCAAAATATAGAGCCTAAAAAACCTACGGTGTCCTTATAATGAGAGGTTTTTAAAAGCTTTTCCATCCTGTCTATCATAACCAATTTTTGGGTTGATTTGAAAAACTCTGCACGATAGCCCCAAACCTCACACTCGTGTCGTCATTGCTATCTGCCAATTTGAGCTTGAGAAAAACAGAACAATTATTTCACAGAAAATTGCTTTCTAAAAATACAATGTCATTTTACAGTCTTTCATCAAACTTGATATCAAACAGTGACTTCCTTTCCATTAAAAAAGTTTAAGCCGTTCTACTAATAACACTATTAACAGGTCAGTAACGGGCTATTTCACAAGGTACTTGAAGTTCTCCAAATCCAGTAACATGACTGAGCAGTTTACAAACTATTCATCCAAAGACGGATCATCTATATATTTTCAAAAACGACAACTTCCGGTCTTTAACCTCTAGTTAAACCATTTATTGCCAGCGCCTTACGGTCTTTAACTTATAATTATAAACCAGCGCCGCCACGGCTCATCTCAAGCTGGTACAATATCATATCCTCATCCCCACGTCGAACTTGATTACACTTTCTATTATAAATACGAACTACGGACCGTCCTATTCTTATATATGACAAGTTAACCCTAAGCACAACAGAATAAAAGGATCAGAATAAGTCTTTTTAAAAGAAGAAACAATTCTCTCTGCATCTGCAACAATGAATGAGTCGGTTACGAGTTTGAATTTCACAACTTCGACGCACATCCGTCGTGCCTTCAGCTACTGCAAGTACAGAATACCAGACTCGGACATTACGCGAACTGTTAAAGTGATGGCCATGCTACTCGTCGGTGGATTTGGCGTTTTGGGCAACATCTTCATCATCGTACTCGCTGTCAAACATACAATACGTAAGAATCTACATCACTTGATCATCAACATGGCCGTTGCAGATACTTTTGTTGTACTGACGACAACAGGAATGTATATTCCGCTATTACTTCACCAAACATATGGCAGTACGCAGTTTACTGGAAAACGATGATCTTTTTCCGCGATGCGTCCGTAACAATAACACTAGTGACTCTTTTGATAATCAGCATTGAACGATTCAAAATTACAGGGCATACAAGAGTACAGATGTCACGACCATACACCCTTAAACAACGTGTAGCAGTACTGTTTGGGTGTTGGTTAGCTTCCGCGGCGTTGGTATTAATTTTGCGTCAAGCTTTTGCCACGAACAAAACAATATTGCCTTTGAATTATACCTTCAATACGATTGTCATTCTATTGTACATTGTCATTTTCATACTAAGTATTATAACCTTAAGACGACTGTCCAAGACACAAGCTATCCAAGCCAATCTATCTAACGTACAACGAGAACAGCGAAGAAAACGAACGGTCGGTGCAGTTAGAATGGTTCTATGCTCGTTGCTGCTTTATTCGTGCTGCTACCTCCCTCATATGATCATCAAGGCTTTAGCAACAAAACTCGACCGCAGTCTCTGTATTGATTGGAAATCGTTGACTTTTATTCTTTACGTATTTTCTCCTCTTATAAACACATGTCTGAGTCCCTACATTTACATTGAATTTCTTTCTGATTTCCGTAAGGCAGCGAAAAGATTACTATCCAAAAACACAACTACTGAGCGTTTTAACAGAACGTCAACAGTAGCCACGAGCATCATTTATCTTACGAGATATCGTTCCGGCCAGAGAGTAGAACTGTTGAAGGTCGACCGCACTATTTCAGAGACTCGAAGATCGTAACAAACTGTCAGAACTGCTCAAATGCTTTAGTAGAAATATATCTTCCTTTAATCATATTTGAACATTCAAACTTTAATACATCTGGAATTTGTATAGTTTAATAAACAAAAACATTTATTGGCGTATAAATGTTTAGCAGTTGCATTTACTTGCACGTTATCTGTATGTTCCGCTTCAAATTTATAATTTTACCAATGTCAAACCATTGTAAATTATATCTAATTATATTAATTGTATTTGACATTATAATAGAGCGATAACACTAAAACCGTGAAACAAGTACTAACTAAAAAGTACAAATAGTACTAATGAAACAATAGAAAACAAAGGGTTTTGCTACTATTTGTCTCTATTTAGTTGCTAAGTTATTTCACGGTTTTAGTGTTATCGCTCTAATTGTGTAAATAAATAAAAGTTCTCAAAGTTTTTAGGAGCATGGCCAGTTTCACTTTTCGCCATAAAGTTCTCTTATCACTGAAAGCCCATCGTAACTGGAACCACCGTACTTTCATATCTGCATATTTAGTTAAATCAGAAGCTGAAAAATGATTGGGGGGAAAGGGGGCGGCGTTGTTGTTGTTGCTGTTTTTCTGATCCGCCATGTAATAACAGATGGTACGAATTTTAAGCGAAAAGACAAGGAAACGGAAGGAAAGGAAGGAAAGTTTGATCAATAAGCTGAAAAGTACAATAAACAATGAAAAGGGTGATTTCAAAATGTAGGAGAATTTTCGGCGGCCCGCATGGAAGAAAGAAAGAAAAAAAAGAAAGAAAGAAAAATGGAAGGAAAGAAAGAAAGAAAAAGAAAGAAAGAAAAGAGAAAGAAAAAGAAAGAGAAAGAAAAAATAAAGAGAAAAAGAAGAGAAAAGCAAGACTAAGAACAAAGACATTTGCAATCCAATATTAATTTTGAATGAGAAAGAAAAACAGCTCCATCGCACAGCATAACGTACGTTTATTGCGATTTGACAATTTACAGCGAAAATCGTTGCATCGCGACCTCCAACGTCGGTAAGATTTTGGTCTTTTCTGATCCGTCCATCATTTCTGGGGGCGGAGCTTTCACCAACTGGTTGATTTGAACGAAGTTCCGCCCCCAAACTGATTGACGGCTCAGAAAACCCCAAAATCACAACAAAATTTGTAATTTGCTGGTCGCGATGCAACGATTTTGGCTGTAGAGGCATTTTAGAGCATTTCCAAATTTCCCTAGCAACGGGTGATTTTTGTCAGTACACCCTTAAAGAAAACTGAAATGAAACTGCGACCAAAGCATTTTTTTTTCACGATAGAGACACAATAAAATGTATCCAGTGATCATAAAGGTTTGAATAAATGCAAGCATTTGTCTCATGTAATATTCGTTTTATTGTAAAGCGATTTTATCAAACCCAACTAAAACACTAGTTAACATCAGTAACTATTGCTAAGAGTGTGTTAATAGTTTATAATTGCACTCTAATGCAATAGTTTATTTATTTGGAGAAGCGGAACAACGTAGAGCATAACAAATTGCAACGTAGAGCGTAACAAATTGCAACGTAGAGGGTAACAAATTGCATCGTGTTGCGAAGAAATAGCGATAATTGAAGCGTTTCGGATTTGACCTTTAGTATCGATGGAATTAAACTGTGTAAAGAGAACCTGCCACTTGCACATTACGCTGCAGGAAAGGTTGTGAACACTCGTTAACCTTAACCCTCTTTTAAGGAGATTAAAATGTCTGTGCATAACCAATTCATCAGGATGCACACTCAATTTGTGAAAAAAGCTTATTTGCTTGATGAGAAACGGGAGAAGAAATGGGACACTTAGAAATGTAAAAATTTTTATATTTTCTTTCTTCCTTTTTTCTTTTTTCTCCGTCTAACAGAACATGAACAAAGCCGAACGGTTCCCGTATGTTGTAATTTGTGTGACGAAACCGATTAAACAACAACATTCTAAATATATTTTCGTATATAGTTGTAGAAAAGTGATTTTGGTGATGAAGTGGTATTTCTACTTGAAGTTAAACTTCACTTTGACTAAGTAACGCATTCGTACCTGCAAACAGAAGAACAGCAAAATATAACGTAAAACTAACAGGGTCACACTGAACCCGCGTGATTACTCTATTATTTGCGTGACGCGTGACTTTCCCACGGGCGTTGCATGGTTTGCCGTTCCAAAGGAAGCAAAAGAATTAGTAGCGAGATACGCGACTTGGCCTTCGTACGATGCGTGATTGCGCGTTTCAAAAAGTAGCCACGAGATTCCTGCAAAATTAGCAGCGTGGTTCGCGACTTGACTCACGCGCGATTTTTCGCAGGATTGTGGCAAAATATGTCGTGGAATGTGTGGATAGGAGTCCCCTTTACCATTCTGAACGAACAAGAAATTTCATTCATGGAAAGGCTTTTCCTCAGTGACGTTAACAATGGATAAGGATAACATTTTGAGGCTCTTCAAATCGATTTACTTTTCGTGTCAACGTGAATAGACTACTGATACGTACCTGATTGGTATTGTATACAATGTATTCTGTAATAAAACAAAAATATACATTATCAAAAATAATACAATAGACGGCTATACTAAGCTACACGTATTAAAGGGAAGCCGAGAGAGATGTAAAATCACGACAAAGGGAGTCAGACCACAAATCTCTCTCTTAGAAGACCATGTGCTATGCCATCCTTAGCTCTACAACGTTGAGCGTTTGTACGTTTACGTACGTGCGATCCGTTAAATGAACCACGTACATGTAACTAAGCCACCTTCACTGTACGTTTACGTACGTGCGATCCGTTAAATGAACCACGTACATGTAACTAAGCCACCTTCACTGTACGTTTACGTACGTGCGATCCGTTAAATGAACCACGTACATGTAACTAAGCCACCTCCACTGTACGTTTACGTACGTGCGATACGTTAAATGAACCACGTACATGTAACTAAGCCACCTCCACTGTACATTTACGTAAGTGCGATACATTAAATGAACCACGTACATGTAACTAAGCCACCTCCACTGTACATTTACGTAAGTGCGATACATTAAATGAACCACGTACATGTAACTAAGCCACCTCCACTGTACATTTACGTAAGTGCAATCCGTTAAATGAACCACGTACATGTAACTAAGCCACCTCCACTGTACATTTACGTAAGTGCGATACATTAAATGAACCACGTACATGTAACTAAGCCACCTCCACTGTACATTTACGTAAGTGCAATCCGTTAAATGAACCACGAGCATGTAACTAAGCCACCTCCACTGTACATTTACGTACGTGCGATACGTTAAATGAACCACGTGCATGTAACTAAGCCACCTTCACTGTACGTTTATGTATGTGCGATACGTTAAATGAACCACGTACATGTAACTAAGCCACCTTCACTGTACATTTACGTACGTGCGATACGTTAAATAAACCACGTACATGTAACTAAGCCACCTCCACTGTACATTTACGTACGTGCGATCCGTTAAATGAACCACGTACATGTAAACTAAGCCACCTCCACTGTACATTTACGTACGTGCGATACGTTAAATGAACCACGTACATGTAAACTAAGCCACCTCCACTGTACATTTACGTACGTGCGATACGTTAAATGAACCACGTACATGTAAACTAAGCCACCTCCACTGTACATTTACGTAAGTGCGATACGTTAAATGAACCACGTACATGTAAACTAAGCCACCTCCACTGTGCATTTACGTACGTGCGATACGTTAAATGAACCACGTGCATGTAACTAAGCCACCTCCACTGTGCATTTACGTACGTGCGATACGTTAAATGAACCACGTGCATGTAACTAAGCCACCTTCACTGTACGTTTACGTAAGTGCGATCCGTTAAATGAGCCACGTACATGTAACTAAGCCACCTTCACTGTACATTTACGTACGTGCGATATGTTAAACCACCTTCACTGTACGTTTACGTACGTGCGATCTGTTAAATGAACCACGTGCATGTAACTAAGCCACCTTCACTGTACATTTACGTACGTGCGATGTTAAACCACCTTCACTGTACGTTTACGTACGTGCGATCTGTTAAATGAACCACGTGCATGTAACTAAGCCACCTTCACTGCACGTTTACGTACGTGCGATCCGTTAAATGAACCACGTGCATGTAACTAAGCCACCACTGTGCGTTTACGTACGTGCGATCCGTTAAATGAACCACGTGCATGTAACTAAGCCACCTCCACTGTGCGTTTACGTACGTGCGATACGTTAAATGAACCACGTGCATGTAACTAAGCCACCTTAACTGTGCGTTTACGTACGTGCGATCCGTTAAATGAACCACGTGCTTACCGTTATAGTTGAGTGTGTAACCTCTGGGGTTTACCACATTGGTATCAATACTTTTACCAGCCGGTACAACGACACCATCAGGCCTAGAAATAAATAACGATAAATTATAAAAAGCAATACTTAATAAATAAGATATAAGAAATACTTCGTGCAAAGTGGAACGTGTGGTTTCACGAATTGTGATTCCACTTGAGTTTTGAACATTTTATGACGTCAAGAGTGTGTCAATAAGAGGACAGACAACTCAAAACCATCTTCAATTCGTTTTTTACAACAATTATTTGAGATAAAAGTTTAAAAATCCTTTTCAAACGGGGCAACAGAACGAGCGCGCGCGCTGAAACGCGTCAGCAGTGTGTCTGTCCTCTTATTGACACACTCTAATCAACCAATCAGATCGCGAGATTAGTATCAAGTGTTGTAAAATATCTGTTTTTACAACACTTGATACTAATCTCGCGATCTGATTGGTTGATTAGAGTGTGTCAATAAGAGGACAGACACACTGTTGACGCGTTTCAGCGCGCGCGCTCGTTCTGTTGCCCCGTTTGAAAAGGATTTTTTAACTTTTATCTCAAATAATTGTTGTAAAAAACGAATTGAAGATGGTTTTTCATTGTCTGTCCTCTTATTGACACACTCTTGACGCCATAAAATGTTCAAAACTTTGCAGTGAAACCACTCGCTGCGCTCGTGATTCCACTTGAGTTTTGAACATTTTATGGCGTCAAGAGTGTGTCAATAAGAGGACAGACAATGAAAAACCATCTTCAATTTGTTAAATTCACCACGAAACTTGCATAGTCAGTTTTCGCATGACTTACAGACAACACGACACTGACACAGTCACGGCAAAGTACGGTCCGTTTCCCACACGCACGGAAACTGCTCTAATTTCCATTTAACAAATGTTCAAATTTATCTGGATAGTTTGGATGTAGCAATTTGTGTGGATTAGTTTGGATGTAGTCTCACATTGTTATGTTCTCTTCGGAATTTGGAGCAATTTTTCCCAAAGCTTTCACACTGTGACAATCACTGGGTAGTTTATCAGCACTGTAGTCTGCAGCCAGTAACTCGTTAGAATTGCCAAGAGAAACCTGTTATTAGAAAAGGAGGATGTGTTATATCACGGGTTAACTCAAACGATAGGAAGAATGTTACAGTATACATGTCACCAATGCTGACACTACCACTAGATCAAAGTATGTCATTATCACAATGAGCTTTTATCATGTGATCCCAAAAGTCCCAGTACAGAAATATAATTACCATAGCTGGAAAGAGCACGTCAAAATTAGTAAAATTGTGAAGTTTGAACTTTCAAACTCACGAAGATATGAATTTTCCGAAATCGAAATTTTGTATGAAAACATTCGCTGGTAGGCAAGAGATGCCTACTAGCAAACGTTTTCTTTTCAAATTCACACTTTTCAAAAATTCATATTCTCGCGAGTTTTGGATTTAATTCCTTCAAACTTCACTGTCTTGCTAATTTTAACATGCTCTTTCCAGCTATGGTAATTCTATTTCTGTTTTACGAATTAAAAATACCTGATAAAGCTCATTTACATCAAAGTCTATCATCATCACAATCCCCCTTTTAGCCTGCTCCGTTAATGGTCAGGTGTGGGGTAAAATGAGTCGAAAGGAACTTGCGCATGCGTTAAGTCTGGTTTTCACTTCGACGGAAACAGAAGCGGAAGCAATATACGCAGACTCAGTGGTGTACTGCTCATTTAGTTAGCAGCGCTTGTATTTTCTCACGTCTAGGTGATAAACGCGATACTGAGTCTGCGTATGTTCCTTCCGCTTCTGCTTCCGTCGAAGTGAAAACCAGACTTTAGATGTAACCAATACAGTGTATTCTCTTAAGAGCTACTTAGTTTCAATTGGTGATTTTCTGGGGGAAGTTGATAATTTTTACTTTGACTTACCAAGAATACCTAAGGATAATAATTTGATTGAGTACAAAATTTAGTGATTTGGAGGAACTTGCCAAAATTTGTTGTCACTAAAAAAGTACCCTTTAAGTATATTTGATGACAAGTGACCTAAAACGTAGTGTGTACTAACCTCACTAAGAAGAAGAAGACCAGTATTCTTAGATCTTGTAGCAAAACAGTAGTTAGCACTTTTAGAGGACATGTCAGCAAAGTAGATACCTTTACCAAACTGATAAAAATTGGCAAATGAATTAGATATGTTATCAAGCAAAGTGATAAGCTATGAGGTTCCATTATAAGAGAGCACAATATTTCACTTTTGGAGGGGTAGGGTTGGGCCAATTTTGCTTGTTTGTTTGTTAGTTTGTTTGATTTTTTTAGCCTATTCTAAATGGTTAAAAACTGACTGAACAAGCCCTTTCCATTGAAAATTCTACATTTCTTTAGCATAAATATGTATAACTTTGGTATTTATCAAATTCTAATTAACCATAATAATGCATAGCTTACCATGTACCCAGTAACAGGAGCTTCAGGTGGAGCAATGCGTAAACCTTGACTTAGAATTCCTGCCCAGTTTGTTAGTCTGGAACCATGCCACAACAACATCCTACAATTAAACAGTTATATGCTTTACTCTGACAAACAATCTACAAACAGCACTAGATTGCAGGTGTAGAGTTTGTCAGTGTTATCCAAAAGCTGTGCTGTTACAGTGCATGGGTGCCAAGGTGACTAACATTTTGAGCTCAAGCAACTCAAATTATTATCTACCCTTGTCAATAGGCACACTCTGATTGGCTGAAAACCGTGCTTTATCAGAAAACGGAGCACAGTTCTGGATCGTTCTGATGTCAGCAGCATGAGCTTGGCTGCGCTCATGAACTGTGCTCTCCTTACACTTCTTTCTAGCTCTCGTCACTGTGTGCTGTATTACTGAACAGAGCACGAAAAAAGCCATTCTAGTTGTATGGTATGTTAAAGCTGGTGTGGTAGGGAGCCCAAAGGGATCACTGACAGTAAGAGTAGATTACATATGACTTTGAAAACAGCACTGCATGATCACAGTTATGCCAGGTATTTTGAATGTTTTTATAGACAACATGGCCACGGCATGACGTGGTCTGTTTCAGACTCATTAAAATCTACTCTCTTATGTTAGAGCACAGCACTGGTTTCTTCAGTACCAACTAGTTTTCTTAAATCACAGTCCTTTAATAAGGATCTCATCCCCTTCAGGCACACAGTTGGCATGTGCAAGCTTAGTATTTCAAATTTGGAGCTTTCCTCCTACTATAAAATTGTATTTGACATTAATTTTGTATTTAATCATATTTTTGGTACTTTTGTTGGAAATATGGCCTGTCTTATTATGAGAACTCAAGCCAAATGTCCATTACTTCAAATTTAGGGGTGCTTGCTATAAAATATCTGGAAATCACTGCACTGGTCCAGGAAATATGATGCACTGCACTTTCCAATATTTGGCTGATTTAACAATTATGACATTAAGTGAAAGAGGATCCTAGGTGTGCTGAAGAATTTTGTTCAAAATGATCACTGACATTGCTGATGTCAATAAGATGATGCAAAATCAAGTAAAATGTTATCCTGAACATAGCATTCATAGTAGTCATGCAATGAACAAATGTGATATCATCAAAGGTCCTGTGATATCATCACACATCCTGTTCTCACACTGCATCACATGTACTAAATCAGCCTATTAATCCCAGTACAGTCTAAAAAGAATGGCTTCATGTTGAGGTTGGAGTGTCAGACATATTTATATGATCATACCTATTTCCCACATCTTTGAATGCATCATTTTGATGTTTCAGTACAAAGATATCTACAACCTCCATAGCGTACTGGTTATGAGTCTTGGCATGTGTATTTAACAGGTACTGCTCAACCAACTACAAAAAAATATTCAATTAGGACAATACTTATTAGAATGAATGTATTGTATGGATGTATGGAATGTATTGGAACACTATGTAGTACTTATGGGAGGCAGCATGGTCGAGTGGTCTGAGCATTCCCTGTTCTGTCCACTAGCTGAGGTTAAATTTGTTTTCAGTGGTCCCTAGTTCAAATTCAGCTTCTCTACCATGCTTGTAAATAGCCAACTGGTTTGCCTCCTGGCCAGTTGGGATTCTTAGCAACTTCTGTTCCATTTGTATTATTTAGTTGTGATTATTTGAGTGCAGTGCCTCTAGCTATATAGCTAAGTGCTCTTCCATTATAAACAAATAAAATGTTTGAAATACACGCATGGCTTGTCTGCAGGTAACTTCCTCTGAGGTGAACACACTTGAGTATACGATATGCCTTGCTGCATGTCATAGAGATGTAGTTCATTCAGAGCCATATTTACAATGCTATATCAAAGCTCCATATATTGTATTGTTTGGGCAATGCAACATTTACATTTTTAATTACAAACATCAGAATTCCTACTGTTCCAGCAACCTCTGTTTTATTGAATCAGAATTGTTGAGACTACACACACAAACCCACCCACTTACCTTGAAGTCATCATGGGTGTGGTCAAGTGGGGTCATGTCGCAGTGTAGTGATTTGTAATGTCTGTCTACTGGGTGTTCCTTGTCAACAACCTCATCTCTAAGCATAGACACAGCTATTTGAATATCACCAAGAGCCTGAAATGTCAAACCATCAACTTATTAAAATGAGCAACAAAAAGACAAGTGCCCAAGTGCCACTAAGAATGAAAATTACAGCTAAAATTATCTCGACCTCAAACGTTGGTAAGGTTTTGGTATTTTCTGATCTGTCCATCATTCTTGGGGTTGGAGCATGCACAAACTTATTCAGTGATTGGTTGATTTGAAATAAGCTCTGTCCCAAACTGATTGATGGATCAGAAAAACCCCAAATCAAACCAAAATTCATAATTTGCTGGTTGCAATGCAAGGATTTTGGCTGTAAGATGAATACACAATACTCCCATTTTGAGTTTTATTTTTGCTCAGTGTTAGCCTTGACTGTATGTGATGTAATATTTAGAACTATTTACTTTAAAAACAGCCATGGAAAGATAAGGAATGCAGATAAATGAACAAAACAAATACTTTAGAATACCATTATGATAGATTTTTGTTCTAATTCATGAACAGTTTATTTGGAATTGAGGCTAACACTGTCCAACACAACTCAAAACTGGACTATGAACATTGATGTTCTTCCATTTCAAAGAAAGCTACTTGACATTTTCACACCTTATTGTCAGAATATCATGAGGTGAAAAAAGGGATGTAAGAGGAGAAAATGACAGAACATAATAATTAATAATGTTATATAATAATTATTGATTATGTTATACACACCTCTAGTAGCTGTATCTTGATCTTGACTTCTTCTGGAGATGTAATTAGGGGAGGTCTTTTCATACTGAAGGAAACAAGGGGAAAAAGGAAAAAAAGGGATCAGAGAAAGAAAGAAAGAAAAATGAATAATTCTATATAACATAATGAAAGCTGACATCATCCAAAAATAACCATAATTTTATGTAAAATAATTAAAACTGGATTTCATCAATTATATGATTGCACTTAGTCAGTGATGCAGTGTACTGAAGAACAATATTTTAGTCCTGGTTTTCACATGCAATATACAAACTGCAAGTCGGAGCAAAACTAACATATGCAGACTAAATATTTCAATCATTACATACGGGGCCATAACCAGATGTTTTGCTGGGTGGGTGCAAATCAAATCTGGAAATAGAACTATCATGTCTACACTTGCTTTGTCTGAATGTCTTGCCTTTCCCAAACATTTTTCTGCACAGTGGGACTGCTGCTCAGTGACAGCTAGTGCCATATGGATTATAGAGGAGGCAGCATGGCCGAGGTTGGCAGTCCCAGGTTCGATTCCCGCTCTGGCCACTAGCTGAGACTGAATTTGTTCTGATTTCGATTAGTTCAAATTCAGTTTCTCGACCATGCTTGTAATATAGCCAACTGGTTCACCTCCTCGCCAGTTGGGATTCTTAGCTACTTTATGTTATTATACTTCATTTCATTTCAACCGCATTTGATTATATACATATAGATATTTGCGGTATATAAATCTTAAACATTATTATTATTATTATTATTATTATTATTTGATTATGCCAAGATGAATCTCAAAACAATCTTTCTACAAATCAAACCGCCAATGGCGGATATAACTCGTGGATTGAGCTATATGTGCAGAGCGGAAGACCATGAAGCATTGAGAGCTGAATGTTTTTACCCATTTAGTATTTTTTTTTTACTTCCATGAAGTGCCTTTTGTGTAATCCTTAGCCTTTAGTAGCAATTTCAAGTCATAATCCAGGGTTTTTTTTTTTTCAATGAATAACATACGTACTTTGATATTGGAGCATTACATCAGACTCACTGTAGCATGCATGACAGCCAAAACCTGAATTCATTGCTAAAGATGTATGATAAACTGATAAATACTACACGCTTTTTGGAGCAAAATTGGTTTCCTGTATTGCCTGATGTTGCATCAGACTCATTGTACATTGCATAACGGTCAAAGGTTCCGCATTGTCTACCATATTCGACACTATATAGATCAAGCGAATGATAAATACAATTCCATTACATACAATGTATATAAATCTCTCATTTTATCAGTATCTGAGGTATTTGTTACAATATGTGTCTCAAAGTGTACAGTCAATCAATTACACTAGATTTTACAAAAAGTCAATTAGATCCACTGAGTTATTTTGGCCAAGTTACACAAGTTTTGCCTAATAGGTACAACTAGCTGACTTGTCAAAGGTCATGGTGAATTAAATGAAGCATGCTTGCATTTTGATCAAATATTAATAATATAAAGACTTAAAGTCAAGTCAAATCAGTGCCGTTTTCGTTTCCTGCTTATTTCAACATTCTCTCTTGTGCTGATAGAGTACAAACAAAAACTAGTGGCTCGACTTACGGCCAGTTTCAGGTTGTTTCAGGTGGTAGTTGTACTCAAAATGTTTTGGTTTGCTCTTTATTTTAACATTTACTCGTGTGCTGATAAAGTACACACACTAAAAGCTTGGATGACTTTGATGTTGGACTTGCAGCGACAATTTTTTGCTTGACGACAGCATAGTTAATTACGAAGAGAGTGACTTAAAATATGATACTCACCCAAAGCAATGAGGTATTCTTGTATAGAATGCATCACAGGCTTGAACTAGTTTCTTCCCATAGTCCTTGTTGTTGATGCAGCTTTCAATGTCTTTAAGAGCTATATAACCTACCTTGATCTGATATGTAGTTAGTTTTCCTGTCAAAGTAATGTTTGCAAAATACATATTTCCTTAGTTACATTTAATAATCTTGGTTTACAACCATTCCCAGGAGAGTGAATTGGACAAAAGGTCCACCAGTCATGGTAGTGGTTTTCTTTTGTCAAGTCCACCAGCAAGGCCGCCATTCCTTTTGTTCAATTCAATCTCCTGGGAATGGTTGCAAACCAAGAATTAATCAGTAATTTTAAGTTCCTAGTGACCCACACTTTTAGTTGGTAAATACTAAATAAAACATATCTGTCAAGGTTTAGGATACAATACACTCAGAAACAGTAAAATGTTTATCCATCCACTGTCTATCCATCCTTTTATCTATCCATTCATTTAATCATCCACTTAGTTTCACACACTCCTGTTTGCTAGAAGGTGGGCTACTGCTAACCCAGGATTAAGTCTAAAGAAAACCTTTGGTTTTATCCCTGGCTTAGAGCTAGCCCGCCTTCCAGCAACTTCACCCTGCACACTAGTCATAGGAGGCTCAGAATGTCCACAATGTATGCATTTATTCCTTTAGTTGATTATTTCATTTTTTTTATCACTTTATCACTGGTTGATCTATTCATCCATTCAATTGCTCATTTACTCAATATCCATCATTCATTTGCTCATTTAGTCATTCATCCATTTATTTAGTCACCTATTCATCCACCCATTTATTTGTTTATTTATTCAAACATCCATTCATATGTTCATCCATCCATTTATTTGTCCATTCATTCATGTGTTCATCCATCTATTCATTTGTTCATTTGCTCATCCATCCAACCATCTAATCATTCATGCATTTATTCATTCATTCAATCATACATTCATTCATTCTAAAAGGCAGTCAGTAAAAAATCACAAGTATAATCTCAGTGTCATCCATCCATATATTTAGTCACCTATTCATCCACCCATTTATTTGTTCATTTATACAACCATTCATTCATATGTCCATCCATCCATTTATTTGTCCATTCATTCACGTGTTCATCCATCTATTCATCTATCTATTCATTTGTTCACCCATCCAATCATTCATGCATTTATTCATTCATTCAATCATACACTCATTCATCACGTCTTCTCGGATAAGGACATTAAACCGTAGGCCCCGTCTGCTTTCACTCTAACCCTGCTTGTATAGTGGACGTAAAAGATCCTGTTGTACTGTTCGCAAAGAGTAGGGGATTGTCGCCCAGTACAACAGTCTGTCCTTACTACTAACAAACTCTAAGCGCATTTGATTATATTCATATTTGCGCTATATAAATGCTAAAATTTCATTTTTTTTTTCATTCTAAAAGGCAGTCAGTTAACAATCACTGTAAGTATAATCTCAGTGTATTCTTGATTACCTAGAGGTGCTTTGTTAGTGTCATATTTCATTTCCTTCAACATCTCCTCCATTGCTTGTATATTACAAATAAGCTCTATCAAGGTCTGTACTCTCATATCTAGTTTACTAGGCTCAACTACTGGCTTCTCTTCCTTGACTTTAGGTGCATCAACTTCATCTTTTTCTGCTGACGTTTTGTAGTCCATGATCAGTAAGTCATACTTGCCAGGGAATTTTCCAAAGTATTCTCTATCTTCCCAGTGATTGTTGGTCTTATCACTGAATTTCTTTTCAAATATCTGTTTGGCTTGTCCAAGGTCTGCTCCACAAGTATGTAAGGTGTTTTGACCAGCAAACCCAACTACATTATTTTGAAGATAAACAAACAAACTAAGTTACAATGTATAAACAAAAATAAAATGAAAAGAAAATAAAGGCAGGCAGGCAGGCAGGCAGGCGGGCAGGCAGGCAGGCAGGCAGGCAAGGAAAGGAAGGGATCAAGGGAGGAATGGAGGGAGGGAGGGAAGAGACAGCAGATAGGCGGTTATGGGATTTGAAATTATAGTGGTTAAATGTCCTTTTTATATCCTATTACCTCTTCCCCATCTCATCCAGACATAATACTTCTTGGCTACATTGTCCTCCAGTAATTGAATCAGGTAATATTTATTGTTGTTATTCTGAACATTTGTCTGAAAAAGTAATGTTATATTTTACAGCAAAAAGTATATTTATACATACATATAAAGAAGGAATTGTTTATCTAAAATACAAACCTGATTTAGCATAGCATCCCAAATATCTGAACCTTCATAAAATACATGTGTCTACACAAAGATAAAGAATTCTTTAGTAGTTGAAACAATATAGTAGTTGATATTTTTATATATGGTCCTTCATAGTCATAATCTTACTATAAATTAAGCATTGGTCCCACATGAAGCACATTTCTTTAATCAATGGTCTCATCAAAGTGCAGGAGCCCCTTTCTCAAAAGAACTTACAAGTACATGTACATGTACCCCATAAGTTTATGGGTGTTTCTTGAAGCATGAAGCACACACTATTTTCAATTTCTATGGCTTTACATGCAAGGTAGGAGATAAGATAAGAGAATCAGAGATAAGAGATAAGAAAATCAGACTTTGACTAGGCTACAGTCAATAGCAATTTTAGTCCAAGAATCCATATTGTCAGTCTAAAGTCAACTCTTTTGTTAAGAAAGATATGTAAGGGTCTATTTGGTCGAACTGCTGTGGTCCAGGTTCGAGCCTCGGCTCACACATTGGATCATATGTGAATAGAGTTTGTTTGATGTGTTGTTCTCTACCATGCCACGAGGGTTCTTTCTCTGGGTTCTCCGGTTTTTCCTCCCTCAGCAAAAATCAACATATGAGTTGAGTGATGTATGAAAAATATTTAATGTAGAGGTAGTGAGTGTGAGTACCAGCAGAAGAATAACCACTACATGGATCTGCTGTAGAAAATTATTTATTATTTATTATTTATATTTGGAGAGATTTTGACTCTGAAAATGGCATAGACACATCATGGTAACTTTCCGTCAGGGATTTCTAATGTTTCTATAGATGTCAGAGACACTCTCATAGTATAACTCAGAACAGGGAATGTTCCATTTGGTTTTCATCATCATTGTAACATGATCACTAGGGTGATGATGGGTAATTGAGGTGTTGAGCTCTGGGCATGCGGCCAGGTCATCTGGGTAGGTGTTTGCATGAGGTTCACTTTGCTTTGACCTTCGCGTCGTCCAGATCAGCTCTGAATTATCGCAATCTCCAACAAACCAGTATTCATCTCAAGCATCGACATCAGTCAATCTCAATCAACCATTCTTCAACAATCGATACAGCATCACAACAATTCTGCGTATCAGTCTCGACACGCTACCATGGCATCTAGTAAACCACTTCGTAAATCAACACGGTCCATAAAGCCGAAACAAGACTCAGAATTTTTAACAGGACTTGATATCGACAACCTCGAGTTTCCCACGCTGCCAGCATTTTCTTCACCGTTAGCATCACAATCACGCAAGGGAAAAGTCGACACAGAAAGCAGTCCTACACACACACCTAACAGAGAACACACCAAAACATTGGATCAACAGCTCAAACTCCTAGAGCTTGAAAAAGAAAAACTTCAACTCGAGCTTCAGGTCGCTCGGTTGCGAGACCATTCATCGGCTTCTGGGGTACAGTGTGAAGTTTTTGCCACCGAACCAACTATTGCGGCACACAAGAAGAGACACGTGGACTGGCCCAATGATTTCATTCCAGGTATGTCCAACAATACTCCTTATGAAAGAATTGATCATTCTGAGTTTCTTGCGGGTTTTTTATGTATGATCAAACCGTATGAATCCAGTGTCAAAGCTGCAATGATCAATATTCTCGAGCTATTGGCTATTAAGGCAATGAGCTATTCTTGGCCGAGTGTCAGGTCTTTCTATTCGTGCATTGCCAAGCAAGTCGAGCAATGCCGTTTAGAATGGACCAACTTGCCTGACATCAAGGATCACGCTGCCACTTTCTTCAGGCATTCTGATTTAAAATCGACGCCAAGAGCTTTGAACCACAACGGATCAACAGCTAATTCGTCAGCCGCTGGTTCAGGCAACAAGGCATGTAGGACTTGGAACTACAAAGGAGCCTGTGAATGCGAGACCACAGTGCCTAATTACTCAAGTAATCATATTTGCAGGGTTTGCGCCAAAGATCATCCCATGCTACATTGTCCGAAGCGCCGAAACCCAATTCCAGATACTTGACTAGTTCAGGATACTATTCATAGTGACTGTGCAGAACAACACTCACCTAGGAACTCTTTATTGGACAAGAATAACGGACACGATTCGACAATGGATCAACATTCAACTTCTGTGTCATCGGGGATACGCCCCCAACTGCTATCACCTCAGGTTCAGATAAATACTACGGCAGTCGTGACTCACATTTTGGCTTCGAGACACGACCAACCAAATGCCTTCGGAGCCCGAATACCTTTACATACAAACTTAAATATTGAGCGATGGTCGTTCATTATTAATTCAGAGCTGATCTGGACGACGCGAAGGTCAAAGCAAAGTGAACCTCATGCAAACACCTACCCAGATGACCTGGCCGCATGCCCAGAGCTCAACACCTCAATTACCCATCATCACCCTAGTGATCATGTTACAATTCGGTTATATTCACCACAAGAGACAAGGGTTTGGCAAAAATTGTTTATTGAACTACCGCAGGAGAAAACGTTCAATAAGGCCCCCCAAAATCGCCAAACCCTTGTGAGTGTGGTGGGGATGATTAAAAAGATATAAAGGCTAAAAATATTAAGATAACTATAACCATAACTAATACAAATGACAATAATAATTAGACTATGGGAACAAGGCGTGAATACGTTGTGCCATAGCGCCTGTTGCTTGCAACTTTTGATCTTTTGACATATCATTCATTTCATTAGTCCAGATGCTGGGCCCTCCTTTGCTGCTCCTCTTTTTTTATTTGGGCTTCCTGACTAGTCATTTCATATAAACTGTACCTTATCTTTGACTGGACAGTGTGAATCAATAGGTGCTTTGCCTTTAAACACTAGAGATTTCATCTTTGGTTCTTCCTCAGGAGTTGAGGTACTGGATTCTTTTTTTACTTTTTTAGATGTAGGTTCTGTCTTTGTCTTTGTATCAGGCTTTGGTTTAGCACTAGTGGAATTCTGTACTGGAGGGGGATCTGTGGGGAGAAGAATTTCATACTGGTGTGAGAAGTTAAAAATATAAAGCCCAGGGGGGGGGGGGGATTCCTATATATAAGAGTATGGGGATGTTCGTCGGAAATTTTGAAAATGACCCCTAAAAGGTACCTGAGTGGGAGTGGCAACAATTGATTTCTACCCCTAAAAGGTACCAATTCAAAAACAATAATAAAGAATTAACGTAATGAAACACTTTGTTATCAATGTGCTTTCAAGATCCAAAACAATCGCTAAAAGGTACCAGCTATGTCTCTGGTAGTCCAATAAGTCTGAAACACCCTAAAAGGTACCAGATTGCAGATTTTGACCCCTAAAAGGTACGACGAGCATCCCCGTCCATTTACGATCAGAGTCCCCCCTCCGGGATATAAAGCCTGTGACACATGTGCAACAGTGAAGACAAAGACAATGAGGAAACTAAAAGGAAGTACAAAAATTGCTAGAGTGATTGCAATAAACCAATAAAATAAAAATTGAATTTTAGTGTATAATAGTTTAATTTAACTCACTCACTATAGTTTTAAAGATTTTTATACCAGTGGTAAAAAGCATATAATAGCTGATTCAGCTGTATACTATTGACACCTGTTCAGCCAACCATATGACAGATCATGAATCAGGGAACAGTTTGATATGAAACTCAGTGCACGAAACGTTGCTATAGCAACGTCACGTCAGCTTTAACGAAGGTCATTTTTCCAATAAAATAAATAAAAACACACATTTTCCAAGGTGAATTTTTTTAAACCTCATTTTAAAGAGAGTCCGTATCTTCACCTTTCATTTGGCAAAGAACGAACAAAATTTTACAAAATAAAAATAATTCATATTTTGTCAATTACATAGCTCTATATATTAGAAAAAAATTGACAAATTATGAAAGGATTTTACCATTTACAAATGTAGTTTTTGAGACTTTTGCCCAAAAAGATCAACTGCATGATACAGCGTCAGCAAAATAAAAATTCTGCAAGTTCCAGTGTTGCGCGTGCTCAGGATCTTGTGAGTGCACCGTGTACTAAACTATAGTGAGCTACCTTAAAGGTGGTGTTTAAACAAGATGACTTGCAACAATGATTTTCTGTGCAACAATGACATGGATCCTCACTGCCAATGAAAATAACAAAAACTGAAAGATTTTTAGCAAAATTTTTGCTTTGACAACACGTTCCAATTGTTTAATTTGAATTTTGAAAACTTTAATGTAAAATTATGAGTTTGACAAAGCGTTGCATGGAAAATCATTGTTGCAAATTATCTTATGTAATATCACCTTAATAGACAAAAAGAAAACAATGGAAATAAGGTCTACTAGTGTCTATTAGTCTACTAACTATTTCACTTTTTTTGGCAATCACTCTAGGACTTTAGACACAAAACCCAAAAGCCCACAATTTTTTAGTTTTGAGCTGTAAAGATTTTCAAACCTGCTTGATCAGACTGGATTCTTCTAACTTTCTTGGTTGCTTTCACCCCAGACTTTGACTGTGTCATTTTATCAAGATCTACAGTGATCAGCTTTCCACCATCATTCCAAGTAGCACTGTGTTTTCCATGGACTAGTGTTGCCTCCAGTAGGGATATGTAACATTGTGGATAGGTTGTCCATTTGTCTTTACCTTCATTCCACTGCCAGACATCTGCAAATGAATGAGTTTAAGAACAATCCATTTAACTTTACAAATGAACAAATGCTGGCTGTACTACCTTGTAGCTTTTTGAGGATGGCATCTAGACATGATACTAGGTTAGTATCAAAGCAATCTAATAGTATCATTGAACCACTATGACACTACAACACTGCAACTAGCATTCACCATCAGATTATCTTCATCACAGTATTCTTACCTGCTGGTGACATTGCGGCATTGCCACACTTTTTTTAAAAATGCTGCGCTTGAATTAGCCCAATGGGTTTGAAGGGCGCAAAGATTTAAAAAATGCCCTTAACTGGTACTTTTAATAAGAATTGGATTTGTGATCAAAGTAAGTCTGAGATTGATGATAAGTCATTGGCCATATTTACACTAGAGACAAATAACTTGTCCAGACAAATCAATTCGTCTGGAATTAGTATAATAATTGTGCTATTGTGCAATCCGCTCAAGATGGACGACCCTCCCATCATGCCTTGCGGCATACTACCTACATACTACATCCCTCCCCTTGTACTTAACAACTTGTAACTAAATGTTTTATCTCAAAACAGTCCTGAAGTCTATTTGGGTTTGTCCATAACATAGTCCTTGAACCTTTCAGGCATCCTGGTAGCTCTTCTTGGCCTTGAATATTCTTGCGCCATTTCAGGTGGTTCAACATTGACTTCCTCGTTGATCCTTGGTGGTGCTTCGGTTTCTAAAGATACTAATGGCTTTACAAAAGCACTGTCTCTTTTATAAAACACTCCTTCATTTGACTCTAAGGTCAGTTCTTTCCCTTCCCTTGTTACTACTGTGTAAGGTGTTGTTTCAAAGTTTGGAGCGAGCTTTCCTACTGTCTTGGTGTTCTTCAGGAGAACTTGGTCACCTGGATGAACTGACTTCAGTGTAGCTCCCCGCTTTTCATCTGCATACGCTTTCTGAACTAGTTTCTGGCTCCAGTCTCGATCCCTTGTGCTCTCATCTAGTAAAGATTGTTCACGTCGTAACTCCGGTAGCTTTGTTCTAATCTCTCTTCCGAACATTAGCATTGATGGTGTTGCTCCAGTACAAACTTGCGGTGTAGACCGATATGCAAGAAGAAATTTCAGTAATTCATCCTGCCACTTCTTTCCTTCCACCTCTGCAATCTTCAAAGCTTTTAACAGTGTCCTGTTCTGTCTCTCTACTTCACCATTGGCCTGGGGCCACAATGGTGGTGACAATCTGTGCTCTACCCCATTCTCATTTAGATATTCCTTGAATTGTGTTGATACAAATTGCGGCCCGTTGTCTGTTTTCAAAGAATGTGGGTATCCAAAACGTGCAAATACTTCAGTTAATGCTTTAATTATCTTCTGAGATGTGGTAGAGTGCATAACTACAACTTCATAATACCTACTGTAATAGTCAACAACGACAAGTAAACTCTCCCCAGTGGGCATTGGCCCCATTAGATCAGCTGCAAGGTCCTGCCATGGACCTGTGGGTGGCTCAGTTCGTAACATCGGTTCTGGAGGGGTAAACTGTCCCACCACCTGACATCCATAGCAAGCTTTACACAATTTCTCTGCATCTGAGTCCATTTTGGGCCACCACACCTTTGTTCTTAGCCGACTCTTTGTTTTGACAATACCCTGATGTCCCTCATGGGCTGCCTCTAGAACTGTTTTCCTTAAACTCTGCGGAATGACAATGCGATTTCCACGCAACACTAGCTTTCCAATCGTACACAGTTCGTTCTTAACACACAAATAGCCAGGTAGCTTACATTGTGACCAGTCACCGGTTTGAATATAAAAACGCACACTTGCTAACTCAGGATCTCTGTCCGACACTTCTTCAATCTCCCTTGGAGTCAAAGCAACTGGTGTACTCTCACACACAATCTGTCTTACTACATCTTCTAACTCACCACTAGGGTCCTTTGGGTTGTTCTGATTCAGTCTGGACAAAGCATCAGCAATATTTGCCTTTCCCGGACGGTATACAACTTGGTAGTTATAACACTGCAAGCGAAGTACCCAGCGTTCAATTCTCGCTGACGGCTTTGACGATTTGTTAAAAATGCATTCGAGAGGTTTATGATCTGTCTCTAACTCAAACTCCCTCCCATACACATAAATCTTGAATCGCTCACACGCCCATACCAGGGCTAGGGCCTCTTTTTCTGTCTGGGCATACCGCCGCTCACACTCAGACAAGTTCCTAGATGCATAAGATACAGGTCTCCACTCACCATTTTGAAGTTGTACCAGGACTGCTCCAAGGCCGTCTGGCCCTGCATCTGCTACTATTCGAGTCTTTGCATCTGCCTGGAAGTAAGCCAGAACTCCTGCTGAAGTCATAAGCTCCTTTAGCTTATCAAATGAACGCTGCTGTTCTGGTCCCCACATAAAGTCCTGTTCTTTCCGCAATAGTTTCCTCAGAGGTTCAGCAACTTGTGCAAAATCTGGAATAAACTTTGATGAGTACTGTACAAGCTGAACGAAGGAACGGACCTCTGAGATGTTCTGTGGTACTCTAGCATTGAGAACAGCTGCTACTTTCTCCTCACTTGGTGAAACTCCCTGACTACTTAATACATGTCCAAAAAAGGTAAGCCTTGCCATTCTGAATTGACACTTCTCGCTATTCAAAGTAAGGCCTTTCTCTCTGAGGCGCTGTAAAACCGCATGTAGATTCTTGTCATGCTCTTTCAGATTTGTCCCATAAACAACAAGATCATCTGCAATGTGTGACACTCCATCGAGACCCTGGATAACATCTGTTACAATCTTCTGATATTTCTCTGGTGCTGAGGTAATTCCGAACATCAGTCTTTTATAGCGATACATTCCGCGATGAGTTACAAAGGTGGTTATATCTCGTGACTGTTCTTCAAGTTCAATCTGGTGGAATCCCCATTTAAGATCCAACTTACTAAATACAGTGGCACCGTTAAGATCGTACATTATTTCTTCAATAGTTGGAATCGGGTGTCTCTCTCGTTCAATTGCTTCGTTTGCTTTTCTCATGTCAACACAAACTCGAACATCACCATCTGACTTAGGAACGACAACAAGTGGGGATACCCATCCCGTAGGACCATTTGGTACTTCTTCAATAATATCTTGTTCTAGCAACTCATCCAGTTTCTTGTCAACCTTATCTCTGAGTCCAAATGGCAACCTCCGTACAGGCTGTGCAACTGGCTTTATGTCTCTGTTTATGTGCAACTTAAGTTGAAAATCTTTCAACTTTCCAATACCAGTAAAAATATCTGAATACACAGTACGTATATCAACATCAGTCCCCTCCTGGGCCACTGAATAAACATGGGACTCTGGCTCAGGCCCAACTCGTAACACCTTGAGCCTTTCTGCAGTGTTCTTCCCTATTAAGGATCTTCCAGTACCCTGAATAACGGTAAACTCATCCACACATTTCTCTCCATTTGATTGGCAGATGATTTCAGACACAAATGTCCCTGCGATCTCAATGGGTTTATCTTGACCATAAGCAAATACTTTCTTGTTGGACAGCCTTGAATCACACTCCACATGTTTCTGTTTCATATCACTCCACGTACTATAATCTATCAAATTACAAGATGCTCCAGAGTCAATAAGAATGTTCCTCAGCAATACACCACCAACTGTGAGGTTAACTTTACCAGAATTACCCTGAGGGCCCACTGCAAATGCATAACCATCACCACTATTTCCGTCTGCTCCTTCAACTTGGTTTGTTTCGTTTCTTTCTCCTTTTTTCCTGCAACAGACTGCAAAATGGCCACGGGCACCACACTCATTACAGGTTTTTCCCCTTGCTGGACAGTCACTGTCTCGAGCAAAATGACCAAGTCGGTTGCAATTAAAACATTTCTTATTCTGTTCTGTATCTTCTTTCTTCCTCTCTTCTCCTCTTTTTTGTCCTCTGTTACTGACACCCCCGTCTTTGTTTCCATACTCTCCTCTTCCAGTTCCAGTTTTCCGAAAATTCACAGCTTGTACATCGACATGATGTGATTCCTCATCCATAGACTTCATTTGTTCGTCAACTGCTTCATGAGCACAAGCCATGTCCTGTAAATCTTTTAAAGTCGCATTTTCTTTCTCTAGAAATTTCCTTCGAAGCTTAGGATTTCCACATTTCTCGATTAGCTGATCACGGATCGACTCGTCGACATCAGCAAATTCACACGTAAGAGCTTTTTGTCTCAATCGACAAACAAATTGGTCAATCTTTTCGCCAGGTTGTGGTGTGAGTTGACGGAACTGGTGTCGCTCGAATGGCACATTAGTTTTAGGAATGAACTGGTCATCTAAAACTTTTACAACTTCGCTGTAAGACTTTTCCTCGTCTTCTGGTACTAAGGTAAAGTAGAGCTCTTGTAATTCTGCTCCTGCTGTATGTAATAACAAAGCTACCTTCTGTTTGTCGTTTTTGATTCCTTTTGCGGTGAGATAAATAGTAAAAGATTGTTTCCAGCGTCTCCACCGAATTCCTAGTGTGTTTGGATCCTCTCGAGGGTTGAAGAAAGGAATACTTCGAACTCCTCCTGTCGAAGGCAATGGCGTAACATCTTCGTCTTCGCTCATTTTCCACAAATAAATCCCTGTCTCCTACAAAATTTCCACAAATAATGACACAACCTCGTCGCCAATGTGCTATTGTGCAATCCGCTCAAGATGGACGACCCTCCCATCATGCCTTGCGGCATACTACCTACATACTACAATAATTATTAGTAGACTCCAAACCTATTTTTTACTTTTGTATTTTTTATCAACTTGTACAAACTAATATCACCTTTCATGGATGAAATAAAATCACTCCAACAATACAGGGGTTTCATTAACATTAGCAATAGCAGGTTCCACTACTAAAGATAGGCCTCTGAAATACAGATGTCCTACCATAGCTGGCAGTGAATGGCATAACAGAAGATGGTAAACTGCTGGTAATTGCCTATTAATAAAACCCCTGACAATAACAACATAGCAATTAATTATTTATTATCAATAATATGAAAATAATCATCACCATCATTATCACCATTACAATAATCCTTACATTCTTTATCATCATCTTGAGATAAACATCTGATTCTTTTCTCAAAGCCTGTCTTTGCATTACGTTGGACCATTTTATCAAACGTAATCACCACTGCAGACTTTTTTTGTGTAATTTCCACTGAGTCTTTCCCATCTTTCAAAGAATCACTGATTTCTTTACTTTGTTCATTTGTGTATTTAGTCCACTTATTCTTTCCAGCCTCATATTCCCATAGAGGTATGGTGTGAACACCATTAACAGTTGAGGTGTCTGGTTCTTTCTTGGCCTTTTTGATTAGTGAGCTTGGATTCTGGGTGTCTGGTGCTACAATTTAAGATGAAATGGTTGAAAACCTATTCCTAAATTCTTTGGGGTTTTTTCCCTATTGGCTGACTGTTGGCCGCAGGTACCTAGAGCACACATGATCCCTAAAATTTTGGAATGTACAAAATAGGTATTGGAAGAATAAAGATGACAAAAAAGAGAGGGGGCATGCAAGGTGACACCATGGCAAGACTTCAGATATTTATTATCAGAAGTTGGTTTGAGTTTCTCAATCAAGCTGGGCAAGAACTAGCAAAGTTGTGTTCATAGCCTGTCAATTTGCCTGGCGCCTGGCCCTTAATGAACCCACTAGGCGAGGGGGATGGGAGGGGAGGGGTACTGCTGAACATGGAATACTGTATTTTGGAAATTCCTTTACTGTCATAAATTCTCGTTAAATAATGCCGACCTATCTACATTTCTTCAGCCATCTCACGAAAAAGAAAACAGCACAATGGCAGATGCAAAGAGATTCAACATATAAGCTTAGTAAACACGTCAACACTTTCCGTTTTCCAACTCAGACCTTAATAAAGTCGAAATTCGCCTACAAATCAAAAACTAAACAATTGACGAAAGTATTACTTCAAGATCCATTCAAAGATGTGCATGTTGTGGTAGTAACTTTAAGACTGTACTAACACTAAAACAAACGTGACAGCATGAACATGTCGCGAGTTCCAGTCTCAGTGCAAGGTAAAATACTCTCTTATCTTGTGAAGTTCCTCAAATTTGCTTCTAAATCAAACGTACCTGCTTTTCGTCTTCTTGTAGTCGACATTTTTTGTCTATTTAAGAACTCCTTCAAAGAGTTAAAGCCGTCTAAACTAGCAAACTCAGCGTTGTGCCAGTTCTTACACGTCTTGTCTTATAAACTCGTCTACTTGCACCTGGAGTTGGCGGGAAAACAACTCTACCCAGTCTCCCTTCTTGATGTACCACAGCCAACCCAACGATCCAATTTTCTCGCAGTCTAGTCAGAAATACTTTGTGAATTTTTTTCAATTTGCCCATGCATACCTCTGAGCTTAATTTTGAGCACGGGAGAAAACACAAAAGTACTGAGAGAAAAAAAATCCCTAGCACACCAATATAGGGAGTATAACTAGCTTACCTAACAGTAGAAAATGCTGACTTCAATGCAGAGGTGTAAGAAATAGAAGTACAAGAAGTACAAGTACAAGAAAATTAAATTATACAAAAATGTAGTTCCCCCAAAATTTTTCTATAAGAAATTAAAATCTCGTTTCTATTGTCTAATACTTAGCTATAGTGCCACTATTTATTTCAAAGGTTAAAAGTGATCAATCATTTTTTTTTCTTTTCAATCAATCATTCTAAGGGCCTTTTCAGACGAGAGAGGGTGATCATATATAGTAGGGATTTATTTTTTTCCATGGGGAAAACACAAGTTGTCTAATTTGAACAGGCTTTGAGTTTGTAGTTTGGAATGTTTTGATAAGCCTGTGAATTAAAATGTATTAACTAAAGTGCGATGTTAGAGAAACAACAAAAATGAATGCATTATGAATATTTTGCTTGTAATATTTTGCTTTAAGACCTGATTATATGAACTGGACTGCATTAAGTTTTCTTTTCCTTCAAGGCTACTAAACTTTTTTCAGTTTCTTCCAGACTTGTTCATATAGTCTGGTCAATAATGCATGGCCGTAACCAAGGGGGTTGCAGAGGGTGCATGTGCACCTTCCCATTCGAAGCCAAAGGTCCGCTTATCTATAATTGTGCAAGCTCTCAGTAATTGGGAGGTCCACTGCTATCCTTTCCCCCTCACCCAATGAATATTAGGAAAAGGTACCCCTCTCCCTCACTGAGCATTGAAATATTGGGAAAAGGACCTCCCAAGTCTGAGCACCAAAATTCAACAATTTGAGTATGCCACTTATCTCCCACTGAAGACATAGTTCCACTTGTATTCGGTCCAGTTTAGATAATCATGATGCATTCATTTTTGTTTGTCAAACATCACACTCTAGTTAATACATTTTGATTCACAGGCTTATCAAAACATTCCAAACTACAAACTCAAAGCCTGTTCAAATTAGACAACTTAAACACTTGTTTACCAATTTTTTTGTCCATAAATTGATAATTTTAACGACTGGTCTTTAATAGTTTGTAGTAAGCTATAATTACATTTTTATTATATTGATCAACTACTAATCATTACAGTCAATTTTCAAAACTGGATGAAAATCACTTCTGATCAATCAGTGAAAATATAATATTAAACAAATTAATCTTATTCTGAAATATTTGAATTATAAAATATAGATTTTTAAATTAACTGTAACAAGATATATTGAAAATGTTTCTTTCATTGCAATTCATATTGAATGCACTTCAAGAAATTTATGTAAATAATTATAAAGATATTATAAAGAAATAATAAAAAACGTGAAAAATAAAAAAACTTATCAAACAATCAGGTTATTTTGAACAATAGTAAGTTTCAGTTTTCTAATATCTACTATTCAAAGATTACTGTGGGATATATTGTGTTACAGCATTTTGATGATGCTGCGTGAAGCCACATCCTAATACTATATATCTCACCACATAATAAACAAATCAATTTTTTGTTATTAAAATTTGAGTTATTGATGACTGTTAAAACTCCAGTACATCCGAACAAAAGGCAAAACTTTAGTCAAACAGGAAGCTGTTATCACAGACAACACTGCATCCTCTAGGCTGGTGCTCTGGGAAGCGGACATAAAGAGGGTTAGTTCAGGAAACTCTTACAATTTGAACATTGTAATAATTAATACATACCAAGGAAAAAGATATATTACATTAAACAAGCAGTCATATGTGAATTCAACAATACTGAAACAATTCGCCGATCAGAAGTTTGGGCTCGTGACCTGCGTGATCTCATAAAAACAATGCGATTTTATCTAAAAATGCTCACTAGATGTATAGACACAGTAATAAAAGAGAACATTCTGAACTTCCAAATAACAATTTAAAATGATACTCGAAATATAACCTCTGACAGGGCTTATCGTTATAACTTCAGCCAAATTCTCGATGGCAGAAGCAAGAAATTTAGCTCATGTTCGCGGGATGAACATTTCAAGAAGAATTATAACCAACATCTTAAAATTATTACGCTTTTACTTAGCAGTACGAAATAGAAATTACCTTTAGAGGCAGTTTTGGGGCATAAAATACTGATACTCACCTTCTATACTTTCAAGTTGTCAAACTTCGTCAAACTTGCGAGTGGAGAGGACGAATGTCACATGGGCAACGGTTTTATACGCTAGGCTCGCAAGGCAGTGTGGTAAAAAAGGCTGACACCTGGTGTATGACCACATTTGAGGATACTCTGTGCTTTGTATTGCCAAAGTCTATCCAGAGGGTCAGACATGAAGTATAGGACTTTGGATTAGTTTTAAAGCCCTGTACGTCATGTATGACTCAATATATTATTAATACGGTTATTGTTCTAGAGTGGTACAGTGTTCGGGTCTTATATGAAGTACTTTAACACGGAACAGAGAGCATTGTGGTTAAAATCGAGGTCGGTCAGAGACCTAGTTTGTAGATTAGATTTGCTTCCTTGCTCGCTCGCTTCAGGCTCGCTCGCTGCGTCAGCAATGAACTCACATGGAGAGAGAGGAATAATGTACTTATTTAGGTTATGATATCCATAAAGCCACACAAACCGAGTTCTATCTCTAGTTCCCTAGTCACTTGTATAGTAATACAAATCAAGAGAAAATGAGCTATTTCATTTACTCTTGTACAAATGAATTATATTAGTATTATAAAGTATTAGCACCACGAATCTACATTAGAGTGAATTAAAATTCTTTGAATAAGTAATCATTTAGTAGCTTTTTCAAAGAAATATTAAAACCATGTAAAACAATAACTAGGGCAATTATGGCAAGTGAATGTAGAAGTCTAATCTGTCAAAAAGTGTGATCTCTGATGCTTTAAGGCGCTGTTACACGGTACAATTTTTGTGAAACGCGCTTCACAGTGGGGTTGCGGAACAGGCTGCACGCCAACCATTGTAGCATGTAACATATCCATCGCGCAAAATCATTGCGAGAAAACGATGATTGCAGTAGCGTTTTTCCGCTTGGCGCCGTGTAACACGGCCCCTGTAATGGTTCGTGCAACTTGTTTCACAAAGCCATTTCGAAACACTGATGTAGATTTTTTGTTAAAGTCCTCTTTATAGTTTCAGGCCAAAGTGTGGCATGCTGAAAGGGTAACGCACACTGTTTATAATAAAATATAAGTTAATTCACATACCTAATACCAATAAAACTCCATTACGTGGAGTACTTTACCACTAAAGGAAAGATCTTCACTTATTTACCATTTTTTCTATGTTGTTGAGCCTGAATGCGGTCTGACTGACATTTTACAGTGTGCGACTTACATTATGATTCCTGATTTCCATACAAACGAAATACAAAACTTTAATTAATCCCTTTGAGTTATAATCTGATAAAGAAATCTGAATCTACTAAGTAAATTGGAAATAGATGGTATGACTTACCTCACTTGTGCAAGATTCTTCGGATGTCTGTTCAAATCTGTCAAACAGAGTAACAGGAAGCTACACTGCGGATATTGTGCACTTAATATGTATACTTGTATTTGTTGCCAATACACCTGCAGATCTCTTTATATTAGTATGTTTGCTGATTAAAACTATTTAATAATGAAATGGTGATAGTTCATGAATAATAATTTCCGACAATGAACTTATTAAAGTACAACGAACACATTAACGATTTTATTCGGACAATAAAACTGAAGAATCAAGATTTAGAGGAAGCCTAGATGGTATTGATCGCATGGGGGCTCATGTTAAGTCACTCAAAACCATGGCAATCATAGCAACTGATTGGTTTTAAATTGTTTATCATGGATCGGACTGAACCGACAGTCTAGCCTGTCATAAACATACGGAATATTGAAAAGACCAAAAAGTGTTAGTTATGAAAACGTATACCCTGGAAACCAGAGGTTTATTTCTACCTTGCTTTTGACGCTTGTAATTCTGACGATTAGATCACAAGAAAGATCAGAACCGTCAAAATTACAATATAGAAATAGAAAACGTAACTCTATCCATGGGGATTTGACATATCTGGATATCAAACATCCAACAACATTTTTAATTTATCACCCGATGAAATTAATAAAAAATGGAAATGGAAATCAAGTAGTTCGATCGCTTTGCATTTCCTGTAATCGATTCCATATTTTCAATAGTTACACTGATGAGTTTTAATGATTATACAAGGTCGTTTTCAAGACATTTAGGCCCCATATCACTCCATCACCACAATCAACTATCACTGAAAACCTCACGATACAGGAAGACAAATAGAGAACTTGAACTAAGTAATAGAAAAGGTATCACGGCGGGGCATAATGAAAATGAAAAACACTTTAATTTGATCTTCTGGAGCACACACCATCCCTGAGATAGTCATTTTGACGCACATGGTTTTTCCAACGAAAAATGCAGAACAAGAGAGAGCTACAAAATTAGGGAATGGACATCCACCATGCATGGAATAACAAATGCTGATATTAAAATGTGTAAATTTAGTGATTCCATTTACAAATTGACACCTGGTGATCTTTTAAAGGAAATGGCCGAATGTTTCAGTTTGTGAATTAAAAAAATATATATAGCACTTAGATTTTTTTTTACTTGAGCGAAGTGGCTCATGATATTGATGACGTAGGCCGTGCAGGTGCTTGGGGCTTGATAAATTTCGTTCTGACGGAGCTTCTTTAAACTGTATTCTTGCTAAGATTGTCATTTCTCGTGGAAAGTGAGGAGGCTCCCGTCTATGTTGTCCATGGCTTAAAACTTGGTTCCCAACACTGTCTTCTTTTCAAATTCCTGTGCTGGATTATTTCTATTCTGTGTTATTTCGTTTTTTAGTCAAATGCATGAGCCTATTCCAACTGCAGTTTAAGGTGGCTCGATATAGTTTTTTATTGACAATGCTTCCGTTTTTCACTTTACGAATTGAGCAACTTACTCTTGACCAACCAAAACGGTTTTTACACTAGCTATTGGACTTGAATCAAAGTTTTGATTTTATGTCTATTTCACTTCTATTTGTGATAGCGATGGTAAACAAAGATGGCTGAAATTAATTTTTCTAAAATATCTCTCGAACTCGAGCAGCTCTAGACAAGGGACTACATGGGCAATAAACTACACACTAAGGCAAAGAAATTAAGGTACAATTCAAAAAAATTTACCAAGCCGCTTTTGAATAAATTACAAACAATTCAAAAAATGAAATTTATGATTAGCTTATTAAGTGATAAGCTTACCCTAGTTTAATCACAACGATTTTCCTGTCAGTAGATAAACTGAGTTTAAGGTTTTGTTTTTTGTCAGTTTCAATGTTATTGGTGTTACCATAGCAACGATATATAAATAAGGCTGAAATCAGTTTTTCTGAAATATCTCTTGATTTCAAAGAATTCCAGGCAGCCAAATACTACGTAACAAAGTACATACTAAGATAAAGTAGATAACATAGAATTAAAACTCTTTGATTGAAGTGATTTGGAATAAAGGACTGGAAATTGGCAAATTCGCATTATTTATGTTTTCGTCAGTGAATTATTCGAAAACGGCTTGGTAAAAAGTTTTGAATTTAGCCTTAATCTTTTTGTTTTACCATGTAGTTCAGTTATTGCCCATATTGTCCCTTGTCTAGAGCTGCTCGAGTTCGAAATATATTTTAGAAAAATTGATTTCAGCCATCTTTGTTTACTGTCGCTATGGAAACACAAATCGAAGTGTAATAGACAAAAATATAAACTTTGATTTAAGTCCAATAACTATATAAAAACCGTTTTAGTTGGTCAAGAGTAAGTTGCTCAATTCGTGGAATGAAAAACGGAAGCGTGGTCAATAAAAAAATATATCGAGCCACCTTAAAGCATGCGGTTAAAATAGTTTATCTGAGACAAGAAAAAGATATTAGAATTCAGATAAATTCGCCGTGGTAAATACTGTATGCTATAACCAGCTAAAAGTTTAGGATAATTGCTTTTTTTGACAAGTGGAGGGCCAGCCACGCAGGCTATGACAAGTGAAACACAAAACCCTTATGTTAAAATAAGAAGCATTATTCTGATGAACTGGATTACCCAAGTGCCCTTAGGGGATAAGGAGGGAAGAAAAAAAGCGTGACAACAGTTCAATGGGAACACAAATAGAAATTCTGTAACTTCCACTTCAGTGTATCTAGCTAGACCTATCTAATCCTTACTCTGTTCTCTTCCTTCCTTTCAGTTCTAATCTTAGACTTTCCTGAAGTCGTCAGGCCCGCTTTTTAATTTTTTTGGTTTCGGCGGGACTGACGACGACCACTCGCGCAAAAAGGAAAAAACAAAACAAAACAAAACCTCTTAATAGGGAAAAAGAAAGATAAATACCACGTTCATTGAAGAAACAAAAGTGACCGACTTGTGGCAAATCTATTCTAATCACAAATACAGCGGTTCATGACGGTGACAGGAAACAACAAGTGACATTTCATGCATATAATATGTGAGAAATCTCCTCCATCTTTTGAAATTCAGAATTTGCGTGAATCACATTGCGTTGTTTAAAGATTTGCGTGTATAAATAAAATACACCTCTTTTGATATTTCATTTATACCACTTTCTCTTGTTTACATTTTTGTTAAATAATGGAGTGGTATACACATGAAATGTTATGTCAGTTGCAATCGATTGATTCTAATTGCTATTTTTTTTAAACACTCCATTTCTAATGCAATTCCAATACCGACGACATCAAACATACTTGCCGCTTTAAGTACCCTAGAGCGATTTTTAGGTCGGAAGGAAGATGTGTTTGCTTCTACTGAAGGAGGAGCGGAACGACAAACTTTACTATGATTTATGTTAAAAAAGAAAAAGAAATGGAAAAATCACCCATTAGTCCGTTTCGCTGTTATTCATTTGGCTTCCCTGAAATGTTTCGTCCATTTCTTGCTTCATACCAGCAAATGTAGACCTATTAAAAAGGAAGAATGTTAGCCATTGATTGTCAATTTTTTTCACTCCTCTATGGCAGTAGAGTAGTCTAGCCAGTGACTTTTGGGGGTTTCTCTATTCATCATAAATAAATTTGATTAGAATGGAATTTATAGTTTCGCTAGGTTCTTATAAACCCATTTTCGAATAGGATTTACATCCCCGAAATCAATCAATCAATCAATCAATCAATCAATCAATCAATCAATCAATCAAGCAAGCAAGCAAGCAAGCAAGCAAGCAAGCAAGCAAGCAAGCAAGCAAGCAAGCAAGCAAGCAAGCAAGCAAGCAAGCAAGCAAGCAAGCAATCAACCAACCAACCAACCAACCAATCAACCAACCAATCAACCAACCAACCAACCAATCAATCAATCAATCAATCAACCAATTAATCAATCGATCTGTTTGTCAGTCAGTCAGACAGTCAATCAATCAACCAATCAGCCAATCAATGCATCAATCAATCAATCAATCAATCATAACCATGATAACATATATTTAAACCGCACAAATTCAACATGGCGTTGAAATGCGCCTCAATCGATCAATCAATTAACCATCCAATGGCAATGTGCAACATATTCACTTACAAAGCCCTTTGTAGATCTTTTGATGTCACGCTGTTTTCGAGTTTTGCAGACAGCTTTTCTGTGAATCCAGAGAAGGAATATCTTAGATTACGAAAGGTCATTCTAAAAAATACTTGGAAAACAATCGCAAGTAACAAACAACTCGTAGTCGTTTTCGTATGAGTGGGAACACTGTACGGTTACGATACGATACGGTTACGGCATGAATTTCGAAAGTTTTTAAAGACATTACGGCACTGACACGGTCACGGTACGGCGCGGTAAGTTTCCCAATCATACGAAAACGACTCTATTGTCTTGTAAGTCGTGGAACTCCTTTTATTTCTTTCTTCCTTTTTAATTTTCCCCTCTTTTTAGGATAATAAATGGTCTCTCTTTTTTAAGATAATAGATGATCTAACATGTATTTCTAGTGTTTATACATACCTTTCATCTGATCGCCCTCGATGTCCAGATTATTTAGTTCGTCCTCTAGGGTGTTTAGTGCTTCAGCTTGTTCTTCGGCTGGGAAGGTAAGACTTACATGAATTCAATATAGCAACAATAAGATCGACTTTTTGAGTGCCATTTCTCTTAATGAATTAACTATCAAATCACTTTACCTTCTCTTTTGTATTTCACTTCACTTTCTTTCCATTGAACAATTTCGCTTTGTAAAGTTTCGTCCTTCTGTTTGAAATAAAAACACGGGGATAGGTTTATAGTTTTGAGACTTGTAAAAATAACTAATTTAAGATCAAGGCTCTAGAACATGTTCCCCTATATACCCGTTTGCAAAATGAAATCACGCAAAAATATTTGGTCTTTTCACGCGTCATGGATAATTAAAAAATCTCTTTCACGTCACAAAAAAGAAAAAAAAACATCAGAAGTTACTTTCGAATTTCACGTGGACGCAAAAAGATTTTAGACCTTAAATCACGTTTCACGTCAAAATAAATCAGCCATTCACGTTCCAGGCAAAAGGTACAGGGGACCCTCTCTAGAATGGTTTTGACGAACTCTTAAAACAAGTGTTACAGTACCTATACAAGATGACTATATAGAGGATATTACATGGGCGCGCGGAGATACGGATTTTATCTTCGAGTGCTCACTCGTGAGAGATCTTTTCAACAAGAGAAGATAAAACCGTATCTCCAAGCGAACATGTAATATTCTATTTATCATATAATTATCAAATCAAGAGACAACAAACTATCTTTAGAGTAAATGCGCTCAATTAACCATGGTAACGATCTTTTCACTAGTGAAAAGAACATGTTATTTTCACTAGTGAAAAGAACAAGTTTTCGAAATTAAGAAATATAGGTATTTTATAAATAATTATATGATAAATAACCTATAGTTTCTATTTCATGGCTTCGAAAGCTACTAATTTGAAAAGCATTACGTATTACTAAGCTATTTTTTATTACATTCGTGTTCAAGTGTTCATTAGTTATAGAGAGTGCATAAAGGTGATAATGCGAGTAGGTGCTTTAAGATAACAAAAGAATGAAAAGCCATTATAACCATTATTGTCATGAATACAACTACATTGTAAAAGGGGTACTAGAGAATAGTTAAAGTTCATTGCAACTATTGCACGAAATAGTTATATTGTTCTAGTTTATACTCCAGTTACGTTTCACCATCAAACGTTTGATATTTTTTGCAACCATTTTTATATTGCATAGTTTTCGGACATATTGTCCATTATATCAGGGACGTGTTGAAAAACAACCGCTTTTCTTTCGTGTTGAGTACATTTTTTGTCCTAGCAAGTGTTTTCCTGATTTTTAGACGTTCAGAGATTATCCACTTTTTTCTTTCAACCTCCTTCCTCCCGGAAAGTGGATGGCTCCAGACTGTCTAGTACTTCCCTTGACATTTTAACAATTCGGATTAAGAAACCGCATCTAGAAGGAAATGTCTCCATAAAAACAAGTGCGTCCAGAGTGTCATCTGGTAGTGGTCAGGGGCTTCTAGTCTACTGAATTATACATATCAAAGGACTAAAACCTCCATTAAGAGACGTTATTCTTTGATGGAAACACTGACAGTGTTAAAAACTATGGACATCCTAAACTAATAAAATAACATATCAAATATTCAGACTTTTCGTTTGAAATATTTATTTATTATATCCACATGATGGAAGTCTTTTGTGGATTATGAAAATAAATGTAAATGTTCTTAACGGAGACACGGACGATAACATTGTTTCACCGACAAATCTGGAAAAGAATATTCAAACTGATAATAACGATAAAATGGATGTTAACGATAGCTACTTACGTAAAGATTTCTTGCACTTCGAAACTTCTCTGCAAGTTCGGAGAGTTTATTTTTCAAACACTCGCTGGAGATGCAGAATTTAAAAACGAGCATTAAAACGAATAGAATATGCATTTTAAAACTTCATATTTGTCATTAAGAGTAATCCCATCAATTGTAACATAATATTTTCACTCACGTATCTTCGATCTCTTTTTGGTTCACGTCGTTAATGCTCTGATTCAGTTGAGAGATAATGTTACGCTTTTCTTGGTTTAGCTGTTGTAAACTGTTAATCATATAAATTAATATATTTAAATAAAAATAATAAATAAATAAATAAATAAATAAATAAATAAATAAATAAATAAATAAATAAATAAATAAATAAATAAATAAATAAATAAATAAATAAATAAATAAATAAATAAATAAATAAATAAATAAATATGAATATAAACAAAGGGGGAAAAGTTAAATAGAAACAAAAGAAAACATAATTAATTAACTATTCGTTTTTGTTCTACGAGTTGAATAAAACTACTCGTCTTATCTCGCATCTATTTCATTCAACCTTTAATACTTAGCCTGAAAAAAGAATTGAATAACGTGTAAGACGTGGCTGAATACCGTTCTCCTTGTTCTCCTGCTCGTAACACCTTTTGCTTGCCAACATCTACATTTTCTTTAGATAAAATGACAATCGTTAGAGAGAACCTGACCTTCATATACGGAAACACCCTGGAGGGTGTAGTGCCAGAAGCTCATTCGTGTCATTGCCAAAGAGACTTTTTTCTTGAAGTAATGTAAGAACTCATCCATTAAACTACACCACCGTACCGCTTTTGCAGTCATATGAAATTACATATATTAATTATTTGTATAAAAAATAATATATTATATGTTGTAAATGAATGTTTTATTTGTGCAAATAAAGTTGTTGTTGTTGTTGTTGTTGTTGTCTTAGGTACGTAAGAACTTACCTTTCATACGTATATTTCGTTCACTGGCCATATTACATTTTGTGTGAGCTGTTTAGAAAATTCAAAGAAGACATTTGTATTCAAGTTCAGTTTACGACTAAAAACGTTTACTTTTAGTAGTTTAATACCTGCTTCAACCATTTCTTCCATAGCTTTACGCTTCTTCTTTTGTTCATTCAATCGACTTTCGAGAAGCTCCTTTTCTGAAATTGTATCACATGTTGAAAGTTTTACTAAGATTACTTAAAAAAAAGGAATTTAAAACAACTTCAATTGCTAAGAGCATTTTTGTACATTGCAAAACCGGTTAAAGAGCTTAATTTGTTTTGGCAAGCAATCAGGTCACATTTCTACCTTTACCTTGTTCAAGTTCCCTCAAACTATGAAATATAACGTCAACACGGAAGTTTGGAGAGTCTGTACAGGCCATAGCAGAACAAAATGCTGAAAAGTAGACCAGATTTTACGGTGAAAGAGCTGTGTTTTAAAGCGAAAACAAAATTAAATGCCTTTTTCTTCTTTTTCCAGCAAATTAAATATTTGGTCGACGCAACGCGCGCGCGTTGTTTTCCCGCCTTTTTTTCCCCTGTCTTTGCGCATGCTCTTTAGCAGTTTGCGAGCCAGCATTCATTCATTCAGCGGTGTCTCATCAAAATACATGATTTTTGAAATTGTGAAATATTTTAATTTAGAAGAAGATTGACATAACTTTTCATTACATTTTTCACAAAATACAACTAAACTCATCAAATATAATTACTCGCGCCAGGCCGCAGGCCGCGCGAGTCTAGGTTCCCAACAGGTTTCGTCGTCGTAGTTCATGTCACACTAGAGAACCTACACATGGGTTTCCTGTGTTTAGACAATGTTTCCTGTCGCCTTGCGAACACGCGCAATGCATTACTGGGTGCTTCAACCATGCTTCAAGTGACCAAGCTCCGCCATTAGACATGAGATTTCGAAGTAAGTTTTTAGCCTTTTTCTCCGTGATTATTGTTGTTCTTTTCATATGTCAGATAGAATTACCGTTTACAAATCTAGAGGAGATGTCTTGTTGAATATTTTGCTGATTCATAGAAGATTTTAAAGCTTCATCGATCGTACTTGAAATAAGACGGCGGGGACTTCAAATCGGTCTTCTCAAAACCTAACCAAAGCATTCTAGAATCTATCAGGAACCACACACAGTTCCATTAGACGTAGTACTTTTATTGTCAATAATGAATTTAAGAAATATACATGGAAATAAAGCTTTTGTTTTTTTTCAAAGTCTTGTTTTGAACAGTGATATTTTCATGTGCGTGATCGAGAAAGAATACCAGTCTCGAGAAATACACGCATCATAAATAAATCCAGGAAAACTACAAGTCATCTGTTAAAAATAATTGAATTATCACAGAGCAGTGAATCATTCCAATTTTATTCTGTCAAGTGATATAGAAACAAATCATGGTCCTATTGATCCCTTTAAGACTATCTAAGCACCTTATAGTCAAAACAAAGTGGTGTTGTTTGGGTTCAATGTACTTGTAGGTACCAAGTGCATGTGTACTGAGCCATGTCCCTTACATCACTAATATTTGCCCACAGAAATAATGGTATTTCATCATCAATAACTTAGTTCAAATAATGAACATTGGTAATGAACTGTATGGTAGTTTATCTAGACCATCCTGACAAACATTTTTAATGTTATAAACAAGAACCTGAAATAATTTCCATATTTACTACAGGTACAGTCCAAGCTACAATGGTATATTCGGTATATTCATGACTGTTGTACACTTGTCTAGAAATTTTTGATTACTGTACATCATTGGTGAATATAATGCAGTCTTTAATCACACAAAATTATATCTAATTCATAATAACAATTAGTTGTAGTACTGTGGCCATGTACTGTACCTCAGATGGTAAAAACTATTTGATTCACAGGGTAACTGGGCTACCTGTGGCTATTGGCATTGGGTGATACAGATATCAATGTGCATCTAATTATAGGCTGTTCAGCAGAAGTATTAAGTGAACTGTGGAATTTTGTTCCATGTTCTACAAATGAGCTTAAAGTCTCTGAATTCCAATACCAGGTAGATTTTATCAGAGAAAACCAAAGAGCATACAAAGATATACCACAACAGCATTATAATAAAGTCAGGTTCCTTGAGGGTGAGGCATAGCAATCAGATTGCATTTCTAGCATGTGAAGCAAAATAGTTTTTACCCTCTGAGGTACAGTACATGGCTACAGTACTACAACCAATTGTTATTATGAATGAGATATAATTTTGTGTGATTAAAGACTGCATTGTATTCACCAATTTGTACAGTAATCAAAAGTTTCTAGTGTACAGTTTATAGTCATGAATATACCACTGTAGCTTGGACTGTAGTCAAGTATATAGGTAGTACTGCATATGGAAAATATTTCAGGTACTTTTTGACGGGACAGTCTAGATGAACTACCACACTGCAGAGTACCTGCATTCAACCCAAACAATAGCACATTGTCTTGACTATAAGGTGCTTGGATAGTCTTATATCACTTGAGAGAATAAAATTGGAATGATTCACTCTGTGATTCAAATTCAGTTTAAGTAGAATGCTTCGCATCCACGAGTTAAAAACCTCACTATCACCCTCTGTCAATCCCCCCAGACTATCCACTTTCTATCATACTTGCTCAAAGCCCGCACATCTTAGACTGCGAGCAGTCCCACTTTTCCCTCCTGAATCAGAAATAAAAAGAAACGAGTGTTGCAGGATTCCTGTACCGGAAGTATTTCGTTCGGGTCTTTTGCACTCCCAAGACCCCAACGAAATACTTCCGGTACAGGAATCCCGCAACGCTCGTTTCTTTTTATTTCTGATTCAGGAGGGAAATGTGGGACTGCTCGCAAACTAGCACATCTTTTAGGCGCGAGTGAGCTCTGCTGCGCAGTGTCTAGTTTAAATTTCAATAGTGGATTTGATACCTATGGCAGATTCGTCGTCTGTTCAAGAAATCGGTGAACAACTTCTTGATTCTTCGAGGTTAGTCGAACGCACGTGTAAACAGTGATAACAAAATTCAAGCTTATCTGGATTGCTTTTAGATTAACTTGCCCTTAAATTGTATTTATGGAGGAAACTGTTTATGTCTTAGGCTTTTAATCGATTATTTTTTATTGAGGACTGGGAATATCAGCTGATCTACTACAATACACCCAACTAACTTATTCTTGAAGTCATGTAATAAGTTACTTTAGCCAACACTTGCTTTGATTATACGCTAATTAAGTATTTGATGTTGTTTTGTATATCTAGATCTCTTACTGATCGATTCAGAGCACTCTTTACGCTAAAAAATCTTGGCGGAAATCAAGCAATAGATCTTATAGCCAAAGGTTAGTCGGTTTGTAATAATCACCTATCCATTCTTAACATAATTGATTTAACTTTTGTACATGTGTACATAGAGCTTCAACTCACTTATTGAAAGTGGTTGTGTACCTTTAACTGAAGAAATTTATACTGTGTGATTAAGCACTGCATTCTTTTGCTCATTCATTCATTCATTCATTCATTCATTCTTTCCTTTGTTTGTTCATTCATTCATTTATTCAGACATTCATTCATTCATTTAATTACTAGATCACTCATAAGTATCTGAGTGTTTATTTCTAACCAAAACTTACAGCTGCTAACAATATCATCATCATCATTATCATCATTGTTTATCGTTTTAGGATTTGATGATCCATCTGCATTGCTCAAACATGAATTAGCTTACTGTCTTGGACAAATGCAAGTAAGCTTACTTCTTAACTAATAGTTACTAGTACAGCAGTTTTCGTATGAGTGGGAAACTTGCCGCATTGTACTGTAGTGTACCATATTTAATGTCTGTAAAAACTTTTAAAATTCGGAATGTCGGGTAGTTAAATGCTTACTATTCATTAGGTAATAAAGTATATAAATGACAGATTTTAATATTGTGTTTTATAAAATAACTATCATATAATGCATGCTCTGATTGGCCAAAAAAACTGTGCTTGATGAGAGCATCAAACGCTCACGTCACTTTTTCGAATTTTTCAGCAATTTGTTTGCTTGTTATTTTATAAAAGAGGTAAAAAAATGTTTTTGTCTCTCAACATCACATGTGTTTTGATCAGGCTATCAAACATGGCAAAGAGTTTGTTATTGCTTAACTGTTGACAAATATGTTGATGGAGCTAGCATGATTTAAAAATCTCATTGATTCTCATGTTTTTCCTTGTGGTCTTATTTTCAGGATCAGTATGCAATTCCTATTTTGACAGAGTAAGTCCCATTGAATAAGTTTGATGAGAAGGTATTTCTAATATGCAAATTGCTGATGGATTTGCTATGTTTTATAATCAAAGGGTTTTAAAAGATAAAAATCAAGAAGCAATGGTCAGACATGAGGTAATACATGTATTTACTTTCTAGCAAAGTTTATGTTATTTTACTGTTGACAATTAAATGTCTTTTTTTACAGGCTGGTGAAGCTCTAGGTGCCATTGGTGCTTTAGAATCCCTACAAATATTAAAAGAATACGAAAAGGATTCTGTACCAGAGGTATTAAAGCATATTTCTCCATTGACAAAATGATCATGATTTACCCTCATGGGGCATAGTTAAGAATCAGTTACTCAGTTTATGGGGTTGCATGCCATAATGTCCCCAGTGCCATTTGATATATGATTTATAAGTGAGCCCTGTTTCTGTTTGGGCCTCTTTTAGAAGTGACACCAGGAAAGTTTGCATAAAATAGTATATTTCTACCCTCTCTCCCCTCCTTTGGTAACATCCCTTCTCTTCTCTCTGTCTTGGGAAAGTTGCATCTTAACATAGCCAAGACAATGAGCAGTTATTAGATCAGTGAGGATGGGTTACTGTCTTAAAATAATAATAATACATGACAATTTTATATAGTGCCAAATCTGCTTTAGCCGCTTTGTAACACAAAAACAGACTGAGGTATACCGAGAGCTTAATATAATGCCTTTGATGTGAAAAACTAGCTTGTTTGACATTTCTATTTATTGGAAAATTCTAGGTTTCTGAAACATGTCAACTGGCTGTGAGGAGAATTGAATGGTTGAACAGCCAGAAGGATAATGAACATGATAAATTAAGGTTAGTTTGAAGCCGTCTCTTCAGCATGCACCTCTCTCTTTCCTTATCTGTTTGGGCTTCCTGTGTGGTTTTGACTTGTATGAAGGGGTTCTTGGGTTTCATTAGCTGTGAGTCGACTGAGTGAATAATTGTCTCAATAAATATGTAAGAATATTGTTATTTTGTTTACAGCTCAAATCCATATCATTCAGTGGACCCTGCACCACCAGCACTGGACTTAGACATTCCAAAGCTAAAGTCAACTTTACTAAATGAAGATGTACCTTTGTTTGAAAGATACAGGTGAGTTGTATAAATAGTATAAGTAAAACAGGTGGATTCAGTTGTGTACCTCTAGTATAGGAAGGGGACATATGCCCCCCTTAATGTTTGGTAGTTAATTGTCAAATTATATAAGAAAAATAAAATATTAGAAATTAAATGAAGATTTAACATTGAATGAATAAAGATGTTTGTTTCTTGTTTGTTAGTTTGATTGTTTATTTGTTCGTTTATTTATTTTTTATTCTGCTCTGCCAATTGCCCCTCCCCCACCCCAAATCCCTGGGTGCTTCCTATGCCCCTGTTGTGTATTACTCACTAGTAGTTTGTCTTTTCTCATTCCCAAGTGACAGATTTTTCAACACAGTGTATGTTGCTTCTATTTGCTAGTCAGGATCAGGCTTTAGTCTTAGAAGAGATTTGGATTTTAAAGTGTGGTAGTTGGCAGTGTTTTCTGATAAAAGGTGTTACAGTCATTATTTTCTTGCTTTGCTTACTTGTATATACTTATTAGTGCCCTTATCAACATTTTAGGGCTATGTTTTCATTAAGGAATGCAGGAGGCAGAGAGGCAGTGCTGGTATGTTGTTAGTACTAAGTGTATGGTTATCATTTGTTCTACTTTTTGACTACTGCAACAATCTGCAACATTTCACTAAAGAAATATGCGTTACTTATTGTAGGCACTTGCTGAAGGTCTTAAGTGTAAAAGTGCACTTTTTAGGCACGAAATTGGTAAGTACACTGTAGTTCATAATTATGATCATTATCATTATATTGATAATTTATCATTATCATCATACACCAAATTGAGATATGGTGGCAAATTTGAATAACTATTGTTTTATACTGACTAGCCTCTAATTGCCAGACGATCGAACCTGAATACATCTAAACAATTGCTCTTCAATGATAACAAAAATCAAAAAATAGGAAGACCCTATGAAACTCTTGAACAGAAAGTATTGAAAGAACAGAAAATCACGGCCGACAAATTCTACAAATTAGCACTAAATGGGACCATATAGATAAGATCATGTCAATGATCGCCCAAAGTCTACCAGTGCAGACATGGGTTAAACAATTATATATATATATATAATTCATGTGAAAACGCTTTTGTGTTTCCACGTGAACACGAGGCTAGTCAGTCCAACAGTCAATCTATAGTATAACATTCATACATTTCTTCATTAGCTTATGTACTGGGACAAATGCAACATGAAGCTGCTATTGAACAATTAACACAAGTAAGTCCTTTTGTGAGGAATATAAACGTCCGTCCGTCCGTCCGTCCGTCCGTCAGTCAGACAGTCAGTCGGTCGGTCCGTCCGTCCGTCAGACAGTCTGTCTGTCAGTCCGTCCATCCAACCGACCGACTCTGGCACTTAAATACATGTAAAATAATGGCTGCAGTCCTATCAGAACATTTAACGTTTTACGTTAATTGCCTTTACTTCTAGAATCTCTCAAATTCAGATGAAAATGCAATGGTACGACATGAGTGCGCTGAAGCTCTTGGTTCAATAGCTAAGGTATGGAGATATTTTGCGTTTGAGTGTATTCTACTACCTGCGTTAGTAGCTCCTACTGCTAGTTGTAATAGGTCTCATTTACCAAAAATTTTCATCGCTAATCCCGCAGGCTGACCTTACTGGTGGAAGTTCCCCATATAAATGGAGATGGGGCCTACTTACGCCCTTATCCGAGATAACTTGATATCCAACTACATCAAAATTGTGTCGGCATCTTTTCGTTTTCAACAACAATTTTCATGTTGCGTGTATCATCGCTATCGTCAGGAACCAGCTTACACTAATAACGATAAAACGTAACAGTATTGCTGCGATGCTGCTAACCTGTGGCTTAACAATGCAATTGAAGACAATTCTATTTGATTTGTAGGAGGACTGTTTGAATATCTTGGAGAAGTACGCCAAGGACCATGAACGTGTGGTCAAGGTGAGCTATATACCCTTCTAATAAGTGCCATAACGTGTTGTTTTCCGCGCTTGACGTCAAATTTATTTTGAAACTTATACAATGTGAATGCAATTGAAAATAAATTTGACGTCAAGTGCGGAAAACAAGCATTGTGGGATTTATTAGAAGGGTGTATACGTACTCGTGGATGCGTCGTCGTTCTAGAACCCCTTTTTTTCACATTAACATCAAACATTTTCCTTTTCTTGTGCCGTTTTCCTCCCTGTCGCATCCGAACATATGCGAGCGAATATCCGGTTGCGGCCTAAACCAATTGATCCTTTATTTTCATGCTTTTTTACTTTCATCTCTTTCTTTCACTTTCAGATTCCCGTTTGAATCCATTAATTCATTCTTTTCTTCTCTACAGGAAAGCTGTGTAGTTGCATTAGATATGTTGGACTACGAACAAAGTGATCAATTTCAGTACGCAGACACGCTAGCTAAAATGAAGCAGTCGGTACCGCAAACAGCGTAGACTTATTATTAAATATGACTATTAATTTAAATTATATCTATTAGTAGAAATAAAATCTAGGAGTTTAGTGAAGACGACGACTTCAATTCTCTAGTAAAACTTGACGAAATGTTTTGGGGACAGCAACTGCTCTTAAATGGGTGATTCCGTCCCGGTTTGAGCTTCGTCACGGGACGAGTTTTACGTAATTTTCGGGTGAGGCGTTAATTTACGTAGAACCGTGCCAGTGACAAGAATTTACATTTACTCTAGTTCTTTCAAACCGGGACAATGTGAAAATCTTTCCGTTAGCCTGTGAGCAGGCTATTATAATTAGGGGAGGGGCAGGGAAGAGGGAAAGGGGAGAGGCTTTTCCCTTTTCCTCTTCCCTCCCCTCCCCCTTCCCGGAGACTTTCTTTCCGTTCACACCTGAAACTCTTCTTGTAATTAACTCAGCCCGTTTCGAAATCGTCCAAGTGGACACCTTAAAATGACCATAATAGACCTTTTCAGCTTCGTATGCAAATTGCCCATTTCAGACCACGTGACATTCCCTTGAGAATTGTTCTATTATGATGAACATGTTAAAGATTAATCAACATTAAGAACGGATCAGCCTCCCAAGGAGTGGACATCACATGGTCTGAAATGGGAAAACAAACAACCAAGCTGAAAAGGTCTATTGGACGAAGCTGTGACTGTTTAAGAGAAAATGTTGATGAAGTGTGAAGTTCATTTGTTTTGAAGATCTCTCAAGCACGCGCCCGTCTCGACATGTTTTAACAAAGAAAGATATTTAATTCTCGTTTCTATTTATTGCAATATTAAAGTAACAATCGTCAGTATTTTTACATTAGACTATTATCAGCCAGCGATTCGTTTTTATTTTACTGCTGAAAAAACTGTAGCATGTAATGGTGTTTCCTTGGAAATGGTATACAACCATTCCACTGCTAATGATTTCTCAATAAATGCACATCTTAATTTAAACCTAATATTTCACATTGCTCGAGGCATCAAACTACAGCCTTAGGCAGAATTCCTTCTATAACCCTCCCTCCCCTCCCCCCCAACAATGTTGTGTAGCTTGCAAAAGACCAGTAGTACTGCAGTTTGTTGACTAACCATGCATGTGAAGTGTTCGAGGGCTGTCCAAGGCTGTAGCTTTTAGTTTGGTGGTAAGTTTTACATTGATACTATGTCATTTCTAAAACGTCCCAGTAAACTGAATGGCATAGTTCCAGTTATCTCAGACAGTTATGTGGTAAAAGCGCTAACGCACTGGAAACCTGTGGGGTAGACACCTCTGGGGAATATCATTCCACATTGGAAAATTGCAGTGTTTAAAATGACAACTCCATGCCTGACTACACCTAGTGCCCATGCACACCGTAAGTTTGATTACTTCAGGGTTGAATTCAGTTCATATCTGTGATTAGAAAACGTTGGTTGCTCGCCAATTATCGACAGCACAATCATTGTAAAAAGACGTTTTCAGACTAGATGTTTCTCCCCTCCCGGCAAGTTCAGTCCTAGTTTGTATCTGCCGTGAAATCCACGGGGGAAGTAAAGTCGTTAAAAAGCGCACGCATCAGCGATGAAGACGCACAGATTTCATCAGTTTTATTGTCCGAGTCGTGTACTTGATTGGATGACAGTGGATTTGCAAGTCTCGATGTTGCATCGTCTGGTTACTGGGTTGAACTGCTCCTTCGTGTGATGTGCAGTTATATTCACCAGAAGCAATATTGAATGAAATACAATTCTTTATAAATTGAAATTCTTGGAGTTCTTCGTCTTCAGTTCGTTGGATGTCGATCATGTCCCGATGTTATATCGTTATCGGAATATAATCATGTTCTTCAGCTCGTTCTGTCGATCACATCCGGATGTGATATCGCTTGGTAATCCATCAGGCATTGCGCTGTCACTAAGTGTTATGATTATTAGTTCATCAGCAATTATTGTCCTTGTCCCGTCACTGCTTGTCGTATCGAATCTTGCTGCATTTCGTTCAGCTGTGAGAAATATGTATTCCATTTTTCCATTGTCTACAAGAGGAAGTGATATGTTAGTTATCTGATGCATAGAGGATTAGAATAGCCAGTGAATGGAGGGAAAGACCATAACGGGTAGAACGAGGGAGGAAATCACACCAGGTAGAAAGAGGAAAGTAGGTGGAGAAGACCACGGTGCACGAGGAAGGAAATCATACCCACAAGATGGAGAAAGCCACATCAGAAAGGGTAAATAGGTCGAGAAGACCACGGTATGAGATATGTGAGGTATGAAGAAAGTGTGTGGAGAAGTCCGTGGTGCACGAGGAAAAAGATCATACAAGATGAGGGAGAACCCAAACGGCTGGAAATGGCAATTAGGCGGACCACGATAATTAAGCAAGGAGATCGCGATATTAGATGGAGAAGGCTAAGGTTATATGATGCGAAGAGAAAGCCAGGGAAGGGCAGGTTGGGAAGACCAAAGTAGGAATTTAAGGAGTTGGAAAATGCCATGCATAGCATGTAGAAAGGGGGAGGGAACTACACTGTGGAGAATGCCACGGTACATGAGTCACAATACGGTCGCAATACGAGATGGAAAACCCAAACCAGGTAGAAAGGGTGGAGAAGACCACGGTATGAGATGGAGGAGAATCACAATGGGTAGAAGACCACGGTACATGAGGTGGAGAAGACCACGGTACATGAGGAAGGAGATCACGCCTCACGCCTTCGAGATAGAGGAGAACACCACATCAGGTAGAAAGGGTAAATAAGTGGAAAAGACCATGGTTCACGAGAAGAGATCACACAACCAGGGGCGGATCCAGGATTATCTTCAGGAGAGGGTGCACCAACATATAAATTGGAACTACTGGGAGGTTATTTTGGAAAAATATTGTGGGGACAACCAGAGGCGGATACAGGATTATCGTCAGGAGAGGGTGCACCATCATACATATTGGAAACTACTGAGAGGATATTTTGGAAAAATATTGAGAAAAAAGACTCAAAGTCGTCTCAGGAGGGGGTGCGCACCTCCTGCACCCTCCCCTAAATCCGCCCCTGACAACCCACACCAGCTGGAAAGGGGAATAAGGCGGACCACGGTAAATAAGCAAGGAGAACGCGATACTAGATGGTAGAAAAGCATTAGGTTACAGAATATGATGAAAAGGGAGATTGGAGAGACCAAGGTACTAAGGGAAGAAGACCACTGGAAGGGGAAGTTTTTGGAGGTGTACCAACCTGCATTTGTACTATAATTCTGAGTAGTCTTTGTCGAGTTTCTTCATCTTCACTCAGTACTTCAGAGAGAAAGACATCTGCGAAGACCTGTAGTATTCTTGAAAGATTACTATAGTCTGTTCCTAAAACCAATGCGTGATTCCTAGACGAAGTAAAGGAATGAAAACTTAAAAGTGGTATTAATTCTTAAATAAAATATACGAAGTTGTACCTTAGAACTTCGGCCGGTTTCCTAGTGTGGCGTCTTTATTCGATGATATTTATATGTGCAGTAACAAGGGGTATAGCATTGCTTCAACACGAATGGAAGTCAAGTGATATTTACTTGTAGTACGTACATTGCAGTTATAAGCTTGAAACAGAACACCGCGCCTCAATTTGTAGAAATGTTGCCACAATATCGTCTCGTGTTGTACATAGACACATATCGAAAACGGTTTTGACTAGTGTTCTTATATGAAATTTCATACAAAGTTCGGGAGCTAATCATCATTATTGCAGTCTCACCGCAGAATTGAGAGGATGCACCTCAACGTGGTAGGGTTGAAGGACTTTAAATGGCGCTCTAGGCAGCTGCCATACAACCCATATCTGACATGCACTTAGCATTGTCTTAACAATGACTTACACTTCAATTAAGTCACACAGATAACCATATACATGTGTAGCCTCTTCTCGGTCTTCAATAATAGGTAACCATGACAACCACATAGGGATGACTTCATCAACGTTGATGTTGCCATGGTTATATTTACAAATTTTGGTAACAGCGGAGATTGCGTTCTCTGTGGCGTTGATGTTCTCTCGTGATCTTGCTTGTGGGTCGCTGATCACTCGTAGAAGTAGCGGTAAGGCCTCTATTAATATTATTATAATAGTTTATAAAATATTTGAGATATAACGCGCGCGCTGATTGGCTGGCTTCCATGTTTATATCAGAGGACAGAGACATGGCTCGCTCAAAAAACGTCGAAAATATTTTATAAAAGCAATATAAAACGATTGCTTATGTCTCTGTACTGTGATATAAACACGATGGAAGATGTAGAGCAAGAGAAAAGCAAGCTTAGGAACACGAGGCGTAGCGCGCGCGTTTTATATTCCTTAAATGAATGAAATATACAATATAGCTACTAGCTCTCATTGTGAATCACGAAAGAGCGGATCCATAAATCATTGCGGTGACGTGTCATATCTAAGCGTTTAGATTAGTTGATGTCTTACGCAGTCTAAACACAGTCTAAACGAGAGACACGCACTTTTAAATTCGTACGAAATCTATTCTGTTGCCTTTGACCAGAAACTCAGCATAAGGGGGTTGAGATTCTGCTTTGACATGATTGCGGTAAGCATGCTAAACGTTCTTCTGACAATTCACCTGTGCAAAATTTCACTAAAATCAACATTTAAGGGGTCAACATACTAATAGATCTATGAAACAAGATAAGTGGTGAAAGTGTTAGAAGTGTTACCTGCACATGCAGGGGCGTAGTCCTTGGATGAAATAGGCATAATGCCAACTCCATAACAAGCAGCCTAAAAATACAGTACATTATTGTTAGCAACATTGCTATAGTACTTCCCATTCTACCATGGCAGGTACTGTCATAAAATATAGTACCGTCCACAACACAAATACTTAGGACCGCAAATAGTCATTATCCTTTAACTTAACTAGACCCTCGTTTTAGCGTTCACTCTGCGGCTTTTGACTGAGCATGCGCTGTAGAAACTTGGGGTAACTTCAATAAAACTTTTACACGTTAATTACAGAGGTAGCTATTGTTATAGCTGCCAAGAACAATAGCTACTCTTGTAAATTACACTTATAAACGTTTAGGAAATTCATCCTTGTCTGCATTTTGTGAGGAGTGGTGGACGACGTCACCCTTTTACCTCCGCTGAGTAAAAGGTCTCCTATTGTGCATTTGTATGAATAGTATATGCATGAACATACCTGTCGAACTGAGGGACTTTTATCGACAGTGAAATTCAACATGGTCCTTAGGAAATATTCTTGGTACTTGAACGAGGTCTGAAAAACAAGGAGTATAATTGCCAATGAATGGCATGTCTACACCAGGACAAGGATAAAACATTCTTTTCTAAAAATCGCGTTAGTTCTTACCGGACCATAGTATTCTATAATATCGTCAAATATACATAAACCCCATTGTTTATCAGCTTCCGATCGCTCTGGTAACTAAAAACAAAGAAATGGATTATTCAAAATATCTATAAACGAGAAAACTAACTAGATCGGTGATAGGTAGGAAAACCAATGAACCGGGTGGGTTGCATGGTTGGCCGTGTGGTGAGAGCACCGGCCTTTCACCGCTGTGGTCCGGGTTGGACATCAGATCAAATGTGAATTGCCGGAGTTTGTTTGATGTGTTGTTCTCTACCATGCCAATGCCACGAAGGTTTTTCTCCGGGATCTCCAATTTTTCCTCTCTCAGGAAAAAAATCAACATGTGAGTTGAGCGATGTATGTAAAATATTCAATGTAGAGGTAGTGAGTGTGAGTGCCAGCAGATGAAGAACCATTATGTGGGGCAGATGAGCTTGACTGAGCCAACAGCCATCATGCATCAGTGAAATTTTTATTTTATTGTGTTTTGATTGTAATTTTAAACAGTAATTTGTAGTGCAGTAATTTGTAGTGTATTTTAAAAGTAATTTTAATGGTACGGACTGTGTAGCGGCAGCCCAAGGCGCCATCCTATGCTCACAGTCTACCATGCATGTTCAGTACATGTTTTTGTAAAGCACCTAGAGCAGATTTTGGATAGGCGCTATATAAATGTTCATTATTATTATTATTATTATTATTATTATTATTATTATTATTATTATTATTATTATTATTATGTGGATCTGCTTGCCACCCAACAACATGAGGAAAACTACTTGGAGTTGTAGTTAGCTTCATAATTAAGATTTATATTACTTACGATTAATGCGTGAAAATCAGGTAAAAGTCTTTCAAAGAAGGGAATTGAGCCTTGCTTGTGTGTCCCTAATACGGAGTGCATTACATCTGCCACCTAGAATGAGTACCAAGTAACGCAACATGAGTAACAACACTGCCAATGTCACGCAACACTGATCACAAGAATTCACAATTTTAAAATATGTGTAGGAGGATAAAGAGCAGCATTCCTTCTCATGCTTATATACCAGTGTCATGATCCAAGTGACATTAGACAGGGGTCCCAGACAAAGCCCTGAGGAACTCCAGGCATAAAGTTTTCGTTTTACTAAATATTGCGTCGACAGTGATACGAACATTAGACAGGGGACCCAAGATAAATCCCTAAGGAACTTCTAGAACAAAAACTTCACTCGACTGAAACTTTTTGACCCCATAGACATGGACATTACCTAGGGGTCCCAAGACAAAGCCCTGAGGAACTCCATTGACAAAGTTTTCATTCGACACCTTATGGGGATAATTTGATTTCACCCCTACTTCCAATCATATTACAAATGAAAACGTACCTTGCTTAGTATTTCTACGTCTGTCTCGTTCTGTTAGGAGAAAAACATAAGTGTAAGATAAAATCTTACTAAGTCCAAAAACACAGTAATTACTTAGTGTGAACCTACCTCATCTTGTAAATCTTGTTCAACTTCCTCATCGTAATCTTCATCTTTTCGTTTATCTAAACATAGAAACAAAAAGATATGCGTTGTGGGAGTGAAGAAAGGAGTGCGAATGATCACGCCAGCTTAGCCAAAACAAAATCACCTCGAAACGAAAACAAATAGTCGCACACTTAGCCTCAAAAAGGTGTATTATCGATCCATAATGTCTATGACCACACCACACTCATTAGATATCGTAGCGGTCATGTGTTGACTAGAAAACCATATTATTGTTATTAGAGTAGATTTCGTATGAGTATGAAACGGACCGCGCCGTGCCGTGACCGTGTCAGTGCCGTGTTGTCTATAAAGAGTTCGAATTTCCTGCCGTGACCGTGCGGTGCCGTTTTCACAGTCATACCAAATCTGCTCTATTACCACCACGATCTCCATCACCAAACGCCGAACTAACTTTTTACATCAATGTCATCGCTTTTATATTCACAAACCAGTTGCATAACTTTGATCATCATCATCATCATAATCATCATCATCACAACCATTATCCACAGTGCAATCATAATCAAGTAAACGTTGCATACTTTGTCTCTCCATCTGTCTTTCACGATGTGCTGTCATAATTTCATGTAGAACAGCAGACAGTAAGTTATAAAAGTCTTCAGTCAGACATCCATTACCAAGAGTCTCGACACATTTAGCAAAGTTTTCTAAGAATATAATCTGTATATCGGCATCAGGTTCCGATCGTATGGCTTTTAGTAGATCACTACAAATGTACGCCCACATCTGCCGTACAGCGGCATCCCCTTTAAACTTAGAACATTCCAGTAAATATGGTAAACACTCGGCAGCCGCTGACCGCACAAGTTCGTGGAAGTAGAATTTTAACAAAGGAACCATCAGTTGAACGACTTCTTCAGTGTAAGGAGCAAAGCCGTCCTTAAGTTCTTTAGCATAAAGGACCAACATTTGACAAGCTGTGCTTTTTTCTTCCAGACCAACAGTATTGATGCCAAACTTTTGCTGTTGGAACAATTGAAATAATGATATTGTGCGATGAAAATAATATGGGAGATGTATCAATCTAATTTGATCTGAAGTGAAACAGCTGTTTCATGGTGTAATGGGTGCAATTATTTATGGCATTCACACGCGTCTAAGGGCGATACGAATTATGCATTTACCTGACATATAATGTATTTGATAGCACCTATGATATGATCTAGAGAGGATAATTACCTATCGCATTTACTTATATCTAAAGGAAATAACCATTTTAAGGGGCAATAACTATGATATTTACCTGTGCCCATTTTTAAGAGCAATAACTATGATATTTACCTGATCTCATTTCTAAGAGCAATAACTATGACATTTACTTGATTTGGCACAGTCTTTGTTAAGGGCACGATATTTACCTATCTCCAGTCATTTTTAAGGGCAATTACAATAATATTTACCTGATCTCATTTCTAAGGGCAATATTGCTACAATATTTATCTGATTTGGCACAGTCTTTGTTAAGGCACGATATTTACCTATCTCTAGTCATTTTTAAGGGCAATTACAATAATATTTACCAGATATCATTTTTAAGGGCAATTACAATGATATTTACTTGATCTCATTTTAAGGGCAATATTACTATAATATTTATCTGATTTGGCATAGTCTTTGTTAAGGGAACGATATTTACCTATCTCCAGTCATTTTTAAGGGCAATTACAATGATATTTACCAGATATCATTTTAAGGGCATTTACAATGATATTTACTTGATCTCATTTTAAGGGCAATATTGCTATAATATTTACCTGGTCTCCGAGTGAAATAAGTTGCCAGCCTTCATCCTCACTATACTGGTTACTTTTAGGATCGTCAGCTGAAAAACGAAAATATATATTTCTCGTACTTACGTAAACAACTAAATCAATATTAAAACAATACCAGAACTTACTATCAATAATGGCTACTTCAGGTTTGATGCTTGCTACTTTCATAAGAGGAGGCATTACTAGAGGTAAATACTGAGTAAACTCAGTCCCCATGATTTTACACATCCTGGCCCAGGCTGATATCATATAGGACACTTGAGGATCGTCCGCTTCTAGTTGGTCCATATCTGTTTGGGTTTTTAGCAGGATTTGCATGATCTCACTCGCATCAGGAAGAAACTGAAGCACAAATAGGATTTAAAGGAATTAGTTATCGATATACGTCCAGGATGAGATAGTTCAAGAGAGGGATAAACCACACTTTGCTTCTGATGGAAGGTGTCGGTGTGCAGAAAACAAATATAACATATGATGTAGAGTGATCGCACTTAATCCGTGAATCAATCCGCCAATGGCGAAGTAACTCGTGGATTGTCCCCTTTAGTTAAATTAGTTTAATTTTAGTTAAATAATGAGGTTTTTTTGAAGGCAAAATTATAGATCAATTAAAGCAATACATATTTCTTTAAATGATAGATCATTGCTCTCACAAATTTAAACATTAAGTTTGGGCCCACCTGTAAAGCATTTAAAGGAATTTTTAGGGAGTCAGTTGGATAATCATTAATAATATGAGCTAATGTAATTTTTTAGCAAAAAAGAAAATAGACTTGAGTACGAAAGAACAAAAGAAAAAGATAACGAAGCAAAGAAAAAAGATAAAAAAGAAAAAAAAAAAGAAAAAAAAATATGTACCACCCGGGAGTCGAACCCACGACCTTCGGAACTCGAGCCATCAACGAACCGCTTGAGCTAATGAGCAATTCACTGTTTTCAAGATGATATTTTTTGTACATATTGCTAATTTACGTTTGTAACTTCCTTACATCTGTTAAATATGTACAAATTATGAAAGAAGTTTCTCTATGAACCAAATATCGCTATTAATAAAATAAATTACTCCATAAAAGTACTCATGATAGCCACCAAACTTAAACTTAATACGCATTTTTGATGCCGTTTCGGCCAGCGGGGCCGTAGCGGTTCGGCACGGCCAGTTTACTTTTTCGGCAGGTGGCACAGTTCGTACTCAAACTATGATTTTGTTTGCTTTTTATTTCAACATTTACTCTCGTGCTGATAGAGCACAAACACTAAATGCTTGGATGGCTCGTTGATATTGGACTGGCGGCGATTTTTGATTTTGGACTTGCGACGATGTTGTTTGAAGACAGCGACTGCAAATTAAAGTCCCGATTGTTTTCCTGACATCCGAGAATCGAACAGCTCAACTTGGAGATGACGAATTCCAAGCTGCAGAGGGAGCTGAGAGTAGTTCAGTACAAAATGTGACAAGGAATAAGAAATTATCTATTCAGATCTATAGGCATTTTTGCCTATCTTCGCGGAGTGTCATGAGACCCGTGTACATGTAGACCACGAGGTATAATGTCGAGGGTCGACATCGAGCTTAGATCGTGTTCCTAAAAATTCAGTGTTGCTTTGTACACAAATCTAAAACAGTTACATTACGTTCAAAGCTTCTCGAGGCTGCTATACCAGGCTCGTATTAAACATGGTATATTTTCGTCTTGAATGATCCTGGGTTTTCGGCGAAAATTTTGATTCCTGAGCTCATATTTTTAGAAATTTTTGATCCCTGATCCTTGGTGCAAAAAACTGAGCTGATCCCTGATCCTGATCCAATGTCCCTGATCCTTGATCCCACCCATTTGATCCCTGAGCCCTAGTCTCTGATCCCTGATCCTGGCCATAATTTGGAGCTTGATCCCATATATCACCAGCTGAGTTGACCTTCGCAACAATCCCAAGGTCAACCAATCAGAATCGAGGATTTGAAATGCTATTTTGATTAGCATTTCTTTGTACTATTTCATACCTACCAAGATAATGGATAAAATACGAATGCCTCATTTTCTAGAATGCTGTAAACCATTTTGCTATTATAGAAGAGATAATAGAGAGTTTCACTAAAATATTTCCGAGTCAAATAAAAAATACGAGAAATTCGCGCCTTTTCTGTTAGCGGCGCGGACGCGCTGCCGAGTGGCGGGAAAAAGCATTTATTTTGACAAAACGACAGCCAAAGTCCTTCAACTTGTGAGTTTGTTTCCAACTGAACGTAAAGAAATATGATAGAAAATTACATCATTGCTTCAATTTGCCGATCTCTTTGCCAATATGATGTTCTCTTTGAACGGAAATACAAAGTTTTGGAGAGGTTTGGAGGAGTAAACAACACTGAGTTTGTGACTGTGGATGTTTGTGGTTGGCGAGCCGAGGAGATACAGTCTTGAGCAGAAATTTACTATAAATGTGAATCTGAGGCACTTGAAGTCCACAATTTCAAACAAAGAAATGGCTATCGAAACTACTGATCATCATCTTGAGAAATTCTAAGCGTTTCCAAGGATGTAAGCGACGTTTTCTCTTATGGTTGCCGGAATGTTGCAATATTCAATAAAGTTCAATTTATATTCAATAAGCCATATATACATTCAATAAAGTTCAATTTATATTCAATAAGCCATATATATATATTCAATAAATTTGCCATAATTATTCAGACTCAGTCATGTATATTCACTACAATTCAATTTTTTACTCAAAAAGCCATTTATACATTCAATGAGTTCCCATATTTATTCAGTAAATCACTCATGGTTTATATTTACCTATTTATATGTGATATTTTGCCATTTCTATTCAATTTTTCCCTTTATATTCAATACTTGACATTTGTATTCAATGGCTCATTTATATATTCAATAATTTCTGCAATACTTAGTGGTCAGTGGCTAACATTCGCTTGGGTTTTGTTGTGGAAAACGTGGCCTGGTGACTAGTCACGTGCAAGGCCGCCATCTTTATCTTTTCTGGAAGTATACTAAGCACATATCCCATAAAAGTAAGAAATTCCATGTATATATGATAATTCTATGCTAGAAAAATGCTTTTTTTCTCTTAATTGGTCAACACCATGATCCTTCAGTTGTGTTTAACTTTTCTTTAGATAATGGATCGCCAATTAATAAGGGAAGAAATACAAAAAGCACTTATCGAAATCGGACAGCAAGCTCCAAGGAGTACATCTACACCTACCAGTAAGTACGAGCTTTAATCATTTTTGCTACCGGGAAACATGGCAGTTTTTGGGTTTTGGACTGTTTTTACAGAGTATTTGCTTAGGGATTCACTCTAATCAGTAATTGGGTAAAGTTCAAAATTTTGAACTTGTAAGGTAGCGAACGTGTCAAGCCAAGGTATTCAAGCGAAATAATAGATCTAATTAGCAATATCGATCAATACACCATCAAAATTACAGTTAGCTTATTTATACAATATCTACACGTATATAGTGTTTTTCTCAGCAATTATTTTTTGTTAGGCTGGCTTTGTGATTGTCACTGTGGTACTGACCGTAGCAGATCAATAAAAATCTCTTATAGGGTATACTAGCTTTTCGTAGATTTTCCAAATCTTACAAATCTTAAAGCTTGAGCTGATTAAATCAAAATTACATCCTTTATAAGCCTTAATAAAATGGCTCCTGACAATATCCTTGTTATAACTGCAATTTTGGAAGAATAAACTATATTTATTATCATCATCATCATCATCATCATCATCACATCACCACCACCACCATCATCATCATCATCAATATTATTGTTATTATTATTATTGGAATTTTCTTTGAATTTTCTAGTTAAGTATTTTATATTTTCCATTCTTATGGTTACATATTAGTTATTCAAAATTGTTATTTTTTTCACTTATTCGTGTAGACTTGTGTAATCAACTATCAACCGAAAATCCAACCAATACTACAAACATAGCAGGAGTCATAGGTAGAGCAAGAGACCTCCTTAGATCAAACGTTAGCAGCTCACTTGGTAGTCTAACTAAGCAGCCCAAGCGAAGGCGTTTTAGTCCACATCAATACACTTCTGCCAAGGTACCCAAAAAGCCTGAACAAAAGACATTGGAAATGGCAGTGATAGACTATATGGATCTAGAAGAATTTGCAGATCAAAACGGAGCTCCAGATGTTCTTCCAAACTACAATCTAGGCAATGATGACATGCTATTTTCTGGTACTAGTCACCAGGCCACGTTTTCCACAACAAAACCCAAGCGAATGTTAGCCACTGACCACTAAGTATTGCAGAAATTATTGAATATATAAATGAGCCATTGAATACAAATGTCAAGTATTGAATATAAAGGGAAAAATTGAATAGAAATGGCAAAATATCACATATAAATAGGTAAATATAAACCATGAGTGATTTACTGAATAAATATGGGAACTCATTGAATGTATAAATGGCTTTTTGAGTAAAAAATTGAATTGTAGTGAATATACATGACTGAGTCTGAATAATTATGGCAAATTTATTGAATATATATATGGCTTATTGAATATAAATTGAACTTTATTGAATGTATATATGGCTTATTGAATATAAATTGCACATTACTGAATATACATATGGCTTATTGAATATAAATTGAACTTTATTGAATATTGCAACATTCCGGCAACCATATTCTCTTGGCTGATTCCTGCGTTTTTACGAGAGTCGGAGCATGCATCAAGCAGACCGTTTTTGAGAAAATCTAGTCAGCGTTTCAAGGTAACGAAAATAGAACTCATTATGTATAAATTAGTTCTCATTTTTGGCGATGTTATTTCTAAAGAGATGATTTATAAATCGTTTATTTTATCAAAGCTATTTGTATGGAAGCTGGTCTTACCGTAGAGTTTAATTTCAGCGAACTGAGCTAAGTTCAAAATGGATAAATTTGCTGGTGTTTAGGACTTTTGCCTATGCTGCAACGTGGGCATGATGTCCCATTAGTTGATATTGATATACAAAAATAGATTTTCAACTGATAATATCACAAAATGTTTTTTTTATGAAAACCACAAACGATTTCACTTCCTCAAATCAGATTAGGAAATGCTAACCAAAATAGCTGACCCATAATCCTTTTCGGGGAATGCATTCAACTCAGCTGGCATGTTACGAGCCTGCAATATTATTATATTATAACAGAAGTTATCACCGTATCCTATTATCGGGAATAGGCCGGAAGTAAAGTTTCACAGACCGGAAGTTTACAGGAAAGTGAGTGAGTGAGTGAGTGAGTGACACAATAGGTTACTACCCTATGTATGCAATATTCTAGTTAGACAATAGATATAGATTGAATAGTGCCATTTCATGTTGTCATACACGAAGTACTAAGCTGACTCATTTGCATATTCGACCCCTCACAATAACTCATGGATTTGCAATCCACGAGTTAAAAAGTACAAAATCTATTTTGTACTAAAAAATATACAATCCTTTGTTTTCCATTGTTTATTAGTGCTATTTTGCATTATTTAGCTAGTACAATTTCACAGATTAAGTGCGATCACTCTACTCAAAGCAGCTATAAAAGGCAAATCAGGAAAAAAGGGACTTCCCATACTCCCTCGCCAAAAAAACCTTATAGGATATAGACACGTAATAAGGAGATGACGTCCATTCACACATTGATTCATATTTTATATTGTAAGTTTTAGCTCAAGGACAAGTTAACAATGACCTGTTTTCTCTCACTTTTAATATAGAGCACACACATAGAGCAACATCACTCATTCTGATTTAAACTAGTGAAAAACATTTTCGTAAAGAAGTTAATCTTCATAGCGAATATCACATCTGCACAGCGGTATTTCTTAGTACAGTTTTGCAGTGTCTTTGTTTCTTATTTTGAACAAGTCTTTGTTCCTTTTGTTATCTACTCGTGCGATATGTTTTGTTACTGATCACCTTGAAGTATTGAAGTGCAGACACTTGCAAGACAGAATTTATGATTGACAGTTGAAAGAGTTCAATCTTTTCACGCACGCAAATTTCTAATGATTTTAATCAATGCAGCACGAATGTCTTGGAGCCTCCAAAGACAGATGATAGAATTCATGAAGGAATGCAAAAGCGCAAAGAATATAGCAAAGTGATGAGCAATGTAGAATGTCTTGTTCTTTAAACCGTCGATATAGCTGAGTCCAGAGGAGACTATAAGTGGCACGTAACTTATAAACAGTACAGTAACTACAGAAACCATTGTGAACAGTGATCTACGATATTTGATGACATCAAGGTTAAAGGGGCTCGCACCTTGTGTAATTGGTCTGTCGTTAGCCTTGCTGATGCCGGCGATGTGTTGGTCGCTGTTGTTGAAGCAAATACATGGAATTCTTGATCTTTCATCGCTGCTGTTACTATTGCTGTTGTTGTTGGTGGTGGTGGCAGAGTCGTGATAAATTGTAGTTGCTATGTTACTGGCGTTTGTTGTCTCACTGTTGTTCTTGCTGCTGCTGCTGCAGCTGTTGTTGTTGATGCTGTTGTTGTTTGTGGTAGTGGAGGCGGAGACGGCACTATTGGTGTCGACATTAGCAATAAAACTGCTGTTACTGGGTACGATAACACGTTGCACACGTTTTGACAGAATGCCGTAAGCCTTGCAGTAAGAGAACAAAATGATTACCAAACAAACAAAGCTCGCGATACAACAGACGAGTCCCCAGACTCGTATAGCAGCACCGCTTATTGTATAACCACCAACAGAAATGAACGAAAAGACCCACAACGATATCACAGCAGTAAAAACTCGTCGCATTGTTACAGTACTACGGTAGGTGACCCTCAAATAAATAGCAAGAAAACGATCAACACTAATAGCTGTTACTGTGAACAGTGATACACATCCTATTAGAAACATGGCTGTTAGTGTAGGTTTAAACAGTAAACAGCCAATTGTATCGTTTTGGCTCTCAGCAAAGTGTTTTACTGCCAGCATTGGGTTTATAACAAGCCCTACTATAGTGTCAGTTAAAACCATGTTAGCTAGAAGGACGTAGGACGGTGAGTGAAGTGAACGAGTCTTGTACATTGTACAAAGCAGTAAGCCATTGATGACAACGGTTGGTATAGCAGTTATTGAGTTACAAATCCCAAGACTTATATTCCCCACGTACAGAAGATCGTTATGAGATCCATTGCGAAGTCTTGTATTTAAAAAGTTTGGGCAAGCTTTACGCCATTTGACAAGTGACATGCTGTAAGGCTTTGCTGAGAATTACAAACGATTGTGATAACGTTCTGAAGTAATAAAGAGTTCAAACTTGAAAAGTTACCAACGCGACGAAATCCATCTACAAAATCTTTGACTGAACAAGACAAGATGAAATTGAACGTATATTGGCTGCTGGCGGGACAATGATTTCATATTGAACCTCTCCAAAATACCTCAAAGGATATAGACACATAATAAGGAGATGACGTCCATTCACACATTGATTCATATTAGATATTTTAAGTTTTAGCTCAAGGACAAGTTAACAATAACTTCTTCTCTCTCACTTCTAATATAAGTGCACACGTAGAGCAACAACGTCTGTACATCACTCACTCTAGTTAAACCAGTGAATTTTTTTTCGTAAAGAAGACAATCTTCATAGTGAATATCATATTTGCACATTTGTATTTCTTAGTACAGTTTTGCAGTGTCTTTGTTTCTTATTTTGAACAAGTCTTTGTTCCTTTTGTTATGTACTTGTGCGATATGTTTTGAAGTTTTGAAGTGCTGCCACTCGTAAGACACATTTTATGATTAACAGTTGAACGAGTTCAATCTTTTCACGCACGCAAATTTCTAATGATTTTAATCAATGCAGCACGAATGTCTTGGAGTCTCCAAAGACAGATGATAGAATTCATGAAGGAATGCAAAAGCGCAAAGAATATAGCAAAGTGATGAGCAATGTAGATGTCTTGTTCTTTAAACCGTCGATATAGCTGAGTCCAGAGGAGACTATAAGTGGGACGTAACTTATAAACAGTACAGTAACTACAGAAACCATTGTGAACAGTGATCTACGATATTTGATGACATCAAGGTTAAAGGGCCTCGCACCTTGTGTAATTGGTCTGTCGTTAGCCTTGCTGATGCCGGCGATGTGTTGGTTGCTGTTGTTGAAGCAAATACTTGGAATTCTTGATCTTTCATCGCAGCTGTTATTGTTGTTTTTATTGCTGTTGTTGTTGTTGGTGGTGGCAGAGTCGTGATAAATTGTAGTTGCCATGTTACTGGCGTTTGTTGTCTCACTGTTGTTCTTGCTGCTGCTGCTGCTGCAGCTGTTGTTGTTGATGTTGTTGTTGTTTGTTGTAGAGGAGGCGGAGACGGCACTATTGGTGTCGACATTAGCAATAAAACTGCTGTTACTGGGTACGATAACATGTTGCACACGTTTTGACAGAATGCCGTAAGCCTTGCAGTAAGAGAACAAAATGATTACCAAACAAACAAAGCTCGCGATACAACAGACGAGTCCCCAGACTCGTATAGCAGCACCGCTTATTGTATAACCACCAACAGAAATGAACGAAAAGACCCACAACGATATCACAGCAGTAAAAACTCGTCGCATTGTTACAGTACTACGGTACGTAACCCTCAAATAAATAGCAAGAAAACGATCAACACTAATAGCTGTTACTGTGAACAGTGATACACATCCTATTAGAAACATGGCTGTTAGAGTAGGTTTAAATAGTAAACAGCCAATTGTATCGTTTTGGCTCTCAGCAAAGTGTTTTACTGCCAGCATTGGGTTTATAACAAGCCCTACCACAGTGTCAGTTAAAATCATGTTAGCTAGAAGGACGTAGGACGGTGAGTGAAGTGAACGAGTCTTGTACATTGTACAAAGCAGTAAGCCATTGATGACAACGGTTGGTATAGCAGTTATTGAGTTGCAAATCCCAAGACTTATATTCCCCACGTACAGAAGATCGTTATGAGATCCATTGCGAAGTCTTGTATTTAAAAAGTTGGGGCAAGCTTTACGCCATTTGACAAGTGACATGCTGTAAGGCTTTGCTGAGAATTACAAACGATTGTGATAACGTTCTGAAGTAATAAAGAGTTCAAACTTGAAAAGTTACCAACGCGACGAAATCCATCTACAAAATCTTTGACTGAACAAGACAAGATGAAATTGAACGTATATTGGCTGCTGACGGGACAATGACTTCATATTGAACCTCTCCAAAATACCTCAAAGGATATAGACACATAATAAGGAGATGCATGACGTCCATTCGCACATTGATTCATATTAGATATTTTAAGTTTTAGCTCAAGGACAAGTTAACAATAACCTCTTCTCTCTCACTTCTAATATAAGTGCACACGTAGAGCAACAACGTCTGTACATCACTCACTCTAGTTAAACCAGTGAATTTTTTTTTCGTAAAGAAGACAATCTTCATAGTGAATATCATATTTGCACATTTGTATTTCTTAGTACAGTTTTGCAGTGTCTTTGTTTCTTATTTTGAACAAGTCTTTGTTCCTTTTGTTATGTACTTGTGCGATATGTTTTGAAGTTTTGAAGTGCTGCCACTCGTAAGACACATTTTATGATTGACAGTTGAAAGAGTTCAATCTTTTCACGCACGCAAATTTCTAATCATTTTAATAAATGCAGCACGAATGTCTTGGAGCCTCCAAAGACAGATGATAGAATTCATGAAGGAATGCAAAAGCGCGAAGAATATAGCAAAGTGATGAGCAATGTAGAATGTTTTGTTCTTTAAACCGTCGATATAGCTGAGTCCAGAGGAGACTATAAGTGGGACGTAACTTATAAACAGTACAGTAACTACAGAAACCATTGTGAACAGTGATCTACGATATTTGATGACATCAAGATTAAAGGGGCTCGCACCTTGTGTAATTGGTCTTTCGTTAGGCTTGCTGATGCCGGCGATGTGTTGGTCGCTGTTATTGAAGCAAATACTAGGAATTCTTGATCTTTCATTGCAGCTGTTACTGTTGTTGTTGGTGGTGGTCGCAAGATCGTGATAAATTGTAGTTGCCATGTTACTGGCGTTTGTTGTTTCACTGTTGTTCTTGCTGCTGCTGCTGCAGCTGTTGTTGTTGATGCTGTTGTTGTTTGTGGTAGTGGAGGCGGAGGCGGCACTATTGGTGTCCACATTAGCAATAAAGCTGTTGTTGTTGTTGTTGTTGTCGGTGGTGCTGGCAGAGTCGTGATAAATTGTAATTGCCGTGTTACTGGCGTTTGTTGCCGCCTCGCAGTTGTTCTTACTACTGCTACTGCTGCTGTTGCTGCTGCTGCTGCTGTTGTTGTTGCTGCTGCAGCTGTTGTTGTTGTTGTTGTTGTTGTTGTTGTTGTTTGTGGTGGTGGAGGCGGCACTATTGGTGTCCACATTAGCAAAAAAGTTAGTGTTACTGGGTACGATAACACGTTGCACACGTTTTGACAGAATGCAGTAAGCCTTGCAGTAAGAGAACAAAATAATCACCAAACAGAGAAAGCCCGCAATACAACAGACGAGTCCCCAGACTCGTATAGCAGCACCGCTTATTGTATAACCACCAACAGCAATGAACGAAAAGACCCACAACGATATCACAGCAGTAAAAACTCGTCGCATTGTTACAGTACTACGGTACGTAACCCTCAAATAAATAGCAAGAAAACGATCAACACTAATAGCTGTTACTGTGAACAGTGATACACATCCTATTAGAAACATGGCTGTTAGAGTAGGTTTAAACAGTAAACAGCCAATTGTATCGTTTTGGCTCTCAGCAAAGTGCTTTACTGCCAGCATTGGGTTTATAACAAGCCCTACCACAGTGTCAGTTAAAACCATGTTAGCTAGAAGGACGTAGGACGGTGAGTGAAGTGAACGAGTCTTGTACATTGTATAAAGCAGTAAGCCATTGATGACAACGGTTGGTATAGCAGTTATTGAGTTACAAATTCCAAGACTTAGATTCCCCACGTACAGAAGATCGTCATGAGATCCATTGCGAAGTCTTGTATTTAAAAAGTTGGGGCAAGCTTTACGCCATTTGACAAGTGACATGCTGTAAAGCTTTGCTGAGAAGTTCTGAAGTAATAGAGTTAGAACTTGAAAATATACCAACGTGAAGAAGTCCTTCTACAAAATCTCTGACCGGACAAGACCAGATGAAATTGTAACGTACAGTATATTGGCTGCTGGCGGGAAACTGACTTGGTATTAAACTCGTGTAGGATATTTTCTAACAAAGCTTTTGTTCAAAAAGTGAAGTATTATTACAAACTCACAGAGAAGGCGGTTCCTTCCAACTTATAACTGGTTGAAGTTGATTACATATATAAAATCTCTGGTAGGTCGTCCATTTGCTAGTCAATTTTGTCAGTTTAATTAACTTTTTCAATGGAAAAGGTTTAAGACTGGGGATTTGCAAACCCAGCTGGAGTTAGCAAAGCTCAGATGAATGGAACCCAACTCACATTTCCTAGCAAGCTGGGCGAAACAAGAGCTTCCAACTTATAACTGGTTGAAGTTGATTACGTATATAAAATCTCTGGTAGGTCATCCATTTGCTGCTCAATTTTGTCAGTTTAATTAACTTTTTCAATGGAAAAGCAAACCGACACCCGAGGTCCAATTACAAATTAATTAAAAAAGGTTTCTCAAAAAAATTATCAAAAGCAGAACGAAGAATAAAACCTTTGAAGAGTAAATATATAATTTGATTAATATCAAAGTCGACACACGCTGTTGGTGAGAACAGTGTTTATATAGGCAAAGAGCAAAGATACCTTACATGGATTGCAATAATCGAGTACAATATCTTTCCACTATGTGTGGAAATAATTCAATATCATGTGAGATAAAAAATAGAAATATTGTTTATCTGTTCAGTCCTTTAAGAATGACAAATATATACAAATAAAGAAAATTAAACTTGTCGCTATTTCAAGCAGCTGTCTGGGTCGTCATTTTAACAGTTGGAAATCCCCTATTTCTATTCACAGCGAAATATTGACTACCTTTTCAAGTATATTCGTCGAACAGAAAGAGAGAGCTCCCACAAACAAAACGTACCCTACTTTTCCGTGTGACATTTTCGCCGGAATTTAATTTTGCGGATTAGCGTTTCTTAGCGTATTTGCGATGGGCAAAGATTGCTTTTTCTTGCAGGGAATTAATCTTTTGCGATTTCCATTGTAGTAGTCATAAAAATATTCCAAACCACCCCTACGGCGTCGTAGTCATGGTAACGAACCTGCAATACCCACTGCATTATGGTTGTCATGTTAATAAATCACAACTTACCTCCTGCAGTTTGGTTGTCACGGTAACAAACCTGCAATACCCACTGCAGTATGGTTGTCATGGTAATAAATTAGTCCTTACCCCCTGCAGTATGGTTGTCATGGTAATAAATTAGTCCTTACCCCCTGCAGTATGGTTGTCATGGTAATACATCAGACCTTACCCCCTGCAGTATGGTTGTCATGGTAATAAATCACACATTACCCATAACAGTATGGTTGTCATAGCAACAAACTTTACCTTTTCTTTACCCACAGCAAGACCAATAAAACTGATGCACTCAATCGTTTTTCCACGGAGCAGTCTATAATCTTGAGTATTAGCATTCTGTACGATGTATTTTAGGCTTGGCATAAAGCGGTCATAGTATGGTGCAAACTTCTCTTCTACTGTGTTAGCAACAGTAGCAATAGTGGTCACAACTTGCTCCATGACCAATTTAGTTCCTCGTTCAAGGAGCTGTGCAAATGATAATGAGATCTCATTATTAAAAATCATCAGTTCCCTTAACAACTACAGTGTTATAATACTGTATTATAGAGCAGTTTTCATACGAGTGTGAAATGGATCGTGCCTTGCCGTGACCGTGTCAGTGCTGTGATAGCCATGCCGTGACCATGCGGTGCCGTTTTCACAGTCAGACGAAATCTACCCTAGCACAAACATCAGGTTTAGGACTGGGAATTTGCAAACCCAGCTGGAGTTAGCAAAGCTCACTGGATGAATGGAACCCAACTCACATTTCCTAGCAAGCTGGGTGAAACAAGAGCTGACAGTAGAATGGTACTGATAAAAGTATATACAAGTAATTATACCTCTCTTAGTTTGGAGGACAAAACCAGTTCAAGTTTAGTCAATATACTGTCTAAGTACGGTAGCAAAATCTGTTTAGGACACTCTTCACAGAAATTCACCAAAGCAGCCCCAGCGTGAGCCTGTACACGTGGGTTGTTGAAGTCGTCCATCACATGGAGCAATCCTGGGATCACCTGTTGACAAAATGCATTGATGATGTTCACTTTGTATATCTTTTTAAAGAGTTACAGATGTACTTTATTTTTGGCCAGTTTAAACACTACAAGCTTAAAATTATGTTGGAAAACGTAATTTTCTCAAGCTTTTAGGAAAGATAAAATTAATTGCTACAATCTCTTTGGTGCTCATAGGCATTTAGTGAGCTCACATTGATTTGTGCAAGTCATTTTATTAGACAAGCCCTGGCTGCCGGAGATACCAAATCAAACAAACTTATCCTTTTTAATGTTCCCATTCAGATGAAATCTGGTCTGTCAATAACTGAAGGGTTCCACGTGAAAACGGCCTAAGTGACTTCTTTGATATTTTTTCAATGGCATAAAATGGTATTATTAACTTTCCTATGCTGGTAAAATTAATCTCAGGACATCCATCAAGAAGTCACTTAGGTCATTTTCACAGGGAAACTTTCAACTAACCTTCATATGGAACTTCTTTTGGAATCCATTTGCAAAATCAGTCGACATCTGACCAATAGCATTACAGCAAGCATATCGAACCCTTGGGTGTTGGTCATTCAGAAATGGCAGTACAACATTGGTAACATCTGATAATAATGTTTCCATTTGCTTCTGACAACCTTCACCAACTGCTGATATTGCCATCAAGCCAGCATGCCGATATCTCCAGTCAGCTAATAATAAGTAAATATTTATTAGAATGATAATTATGGGTTTCATTATACTAGAAGTTTTGTGAAAATTTTATACACTGAAAATATATTGAAATGTCAATATCTATAAAATGTGAGACCAGAAAGAAAGTACTGAGCAATAGCAATAGAAGTTATAGAAAATGGGCATGATGGCAAGGCATTCCTAAATTTTTGCATATGGACTGATTATTTTGGGTGCCACAACCCTATCAGGCCAACAAATATTGTGACAATGATAACTATGGGTGCTGTGCCCAAAAAATTTTATAGGCTACATGCCCAGAATTTGGTAACTCTCTGTGTAAATCACACTTTATAATGTGTAGCAAATACTTACGATTATTCAACATCTGGGGAATTGTTGCTATTATGTGAGGTAGAATAGTTTTGCCTCCCAGAGCACAAGCAAGTCTGTCCAAAGAACTTTCTCCTATTACTGGATTGCTGTATTAAACAAAACATAATCGATATTAAAATTAATGTAAGATTTTCAATGAATATTCCTGGTTTGCATGTGACATCATGGCAGCCATCTTGTGTGAACTTCAACAAAATATTTCTCATTGACGTTTATTGTTTGGTTCATTAAACATGGCTACCACTTTATTGTCTTTTGATTCCCAAAGGAATGGATGAAACCAAGCAATACTTGTACATTTACAGTATACTGGTGGTTGACCCACTGTACCTTTCATAATCTTCATCTTCAATTTCATCAGTTTTACTCCATTCAGGGCTATCTTCAAGGTCTACCATCATGGCCAGCAACTGAGGAACTAAAATGATGCACAATACCATTAATGCTTTGTACACATTCTTTTTCCCTTTTTTGAATTTTGGGATTCCTTTCTTGTCCGTCTGAGGAGAACTAGGCCCCAACAAAGAAGAAAAGGAGTCTTTCATTTTTTTTACCAGAAAGCACAGGAGGCCCATTGATAAAAACGACCACAGTAAGCCCAAAATAAGAGAAAACAGAAAACAGAAAGAGACACCTCCAGAGGAGGATAGCTTGAAAGTGAGTTAGTGCTAACCCAGGGTTAAAATCTAAGGTTTTCTCTAGACTTAACCCTAGTTTAGTGCTAATCCATTAGCAACCAGACCTTTACGAATAACACTAAAGCTAGCTAAGATAATTTATACTTACTAATCAGAGGAATGAACTTTTGGAGTTTTCTAACCATGGCTGGAGCTAATGAAAAAGACAAAGAAATTGGAAGTTTGGTGAGTGCAATGTTATGTACATTCAAACCACTCACAAATCATGGGCAGATCCAGGATTATCTCCAGGAGGGGGTGCACCATCATATAAATTGGAAAATGCCGATAGGATATTTTGGAAAAATACTGAGAAAAAGGACTCAAAGTCGTCTAAGGAGGGTGTGCGCACCCCTCCCCTAAATCTGCCCTTACAAATGGACTTCCTTAAGAGAAGCACTGGTTTCCATTGTTCAGGTGTAATTCTTATATACGTTTTCCTACAGTAAAATAACATCAATTCATAAGAAAGACAACCAAATGCAAAACCCTACAGAACATTCTTAAAGACATCATTAACTCACCACTTTCTGCTAATGTAACGATGCATTCCACTGAGAGATGTCTCCAGTTTTCACCCATGTCAGGCTTGCCAATGATCTGTCAAAACATTAATGTGGTTATCTATAAGCAAAGTTAACGTGGAGCGGATTGCTGGCCAGCGGTTGCTGCTCGCTGTTCAGGCGCGATTGCTGCTTGCCCTCGTGGTCAGTCATTGCTCAGCATTGCTGCTTGCTTGTTGCCTTTGCCCCACCCACCCTCCTCTGGGATTGAAGTATGGTAAGTATAATTTTTCCACTGCTAAGACAGTGTGACAGGTGCCGAGGTTAACCCGTGGCTAGGTTGCCATGGTAACCTCTTGTCAGTTGCTAGCATTGCTATCGCCTCATTGCAGCTATGGCACCTACCCTCCATAATTATTAAGTAGTGACAAGTTAAACATCACTATTTCAATATAACATACCAACAGACTATATGGGACTGAAAAAAGACAATTGAGGCTAATAATGAGCAGGAATGTGACCATTTTTTTCATTGAAATGTTTTCTGTAGACAGAGAGAACCCTTTGAACCTCCCTTTTTTGTAGGTTTTCACAGCCACACACACAGCTTCACAGATTAGAAGGAAAGGAATGAAAATACCACCCAAAGATAAAGCCTGTTCAGAAATTGTTATATAAAGCAATAAATAATGCAATTTTTTGCCCCACTCCATGTTGTACAACTTGGTATCTCTGCATTTTGATTGAAGTGTAGTCTGACACAGCACAGTGCAACATGACATGACACAGGACAGTACAACATGGCATGATAGCACAGTATAACACACCATGACACAGTATAGTATAACATGGCACGACACAGTATAGTACAACATAGCATGGCATGACCAGTATAGTACAACATAGTATGACACAACACAGTACATATATGTTATTGACCGAGCGTGAGGTCTGGATAGAAGGATATTTGGTCGAGTTCTTTTTTTCTTCTATTCGGACCGAACAAGCTCAGTCAATAACTTATTTATTATATGGCTGACCAGCCGATTTCAAAAAAATCTTCATTGGTAAACTCGATAAAGAAAAAATCGCCGGTTTTGACTGGCTTCGTACAGTTGACTTCTGGTTTCACTAGCAAGGAACAGAAATTGTCAATGCAAATAAAGATATCATCACTTTGTAAGAAATTAGGAGCCATTCCAAAGAAAAATAACAAAAAATCTAAAGTAAAAAAATTTTAGAAAAACTTTTTTGTCCTAGCCAAACAAATCAAAACAATTAGCAAAAAATTCCTGTGCTTTCTGTCATGGCGGACGCGCGTGTCTTCCACCGAATGGCGGGAATTCTGTGCTTCTTTGATATAAATAGCAAACTCAGTGACTTTTCGCTTCGAACTGAGCTGATTTTAAAATGAAGGACAGAAAAAAGGACAGAAAAAGCTTTTGCTTCAATTTGCCGACTTCAAGCTGTTGTAATTGGGCTAGAAGTAATTTTTTGGAAAGTTCTGTAAACAGCATATCTTTTGCATATTTGTTGAGTTTGGTTGCTCGTCGCCTAAAAAGTCATGGTCTTCACTGAATTTTAAAAGGAAGAAATAAGTTAAAGCTGACACCTAGACTCTCTCAAAATGTCTATTATCACTTTGGTACCAAATCTACGTGGCTCTTCAAGACGATGGCTGGAGAAAACAAGTCTTTTTGAAGAGAATATTTGAAAGGACAATTGATTTTCTCAAGGCGTATTTTGTATGATGTCTCGGTGAGTTTGATTGTAATGTAAGCTTATGTCTTGTTATCTGTTGTAAGCTTAATTGCTTATACAACTATTTGGATATGCATCTCCATTTCACCAAATTTCTCATCAGCTGTTCGATCATGCAAACATGAGATACTTTCTAGGAAAATTATAGCAAGCATATTATTTTTTGCCTACACACAGCCAGTTTATTGAGTGTTTGTACTGGATTGGCGTCGTTTTATCTTTTCAAAAATGTCCAAAGTTTATTCTAACATGAGGGTCATTTGATTTTTTGCTGTATCTTTCACCCATGTCAACTGTTTGCTTTTTACACGAAACAAATCGAGAGAAAACAGCCAAGAAATGTTAAAAAGTGTCAGTGTCGGTCCGGAAAGCAAAGCCGGTCTGGAATGCCGGTCCGGACTGGAGGATTCCGACCGCTCTGAGAACCAATCAGATTTTTCCTTTTTTCTTCGGACCGGCCTGCCATATAATAAAACATGGCATGACAGAACATAGTGCATCATGGCATGACAGCATTAGTATAACACAGCATAGTACATCACAGTAAACACTGCACGACATAGTGCTGTGAAACATGTCATGGCACATCACAGACTTTGTTACAGTCATATGAAAACTGCATATACTTACATCAATAAGTAATGAAATCAGTGGTTCTAGATTTGGTCTTAGCATTTTAGGACAATTCTCTGCTAACTCTATAAGACCTGACTTTAAGACTGTATCATCGCCATCAGACTGGGCACTCTCACGCACAACCTAAACGATAGATAATAACTCTTAAAAATACTACTTAAAATCAGTAACTCTGTAACAACTCTCATATTTCATATTTCATATTTGAACATTCTTTATGGAATTATTATCATTATTATTAAGTATAATAAACTCTATATAAGCAACAGGGTATCTTAAGAATACTGAGCTAGGTGGATTAGAAAAAGAGACAAAAATGAGAATCAAACGCACACCTCTGGTTTAGAAGGCTATGGAATTGCCACCTACTGTAAACCACTAGACCCACTAGTGCTTCACTTACTTGTATAATACCAGGTACAAGCTCTGCAAACTGCCTTTGCTTGGCTTCACCAACTTGGTCAGTTATGAATGCACACAATGCTCTGGCTGCAATAAATCTCACCTGAGCAATAAAAATGGATAGAGGAATGTTACTATCACAAGTGATACATGAACATGGTTAAGTGAACTATCTGCACCATATAGTAAGTGGTCAGTAATTTAAGATGTGGTGTTGAGGCTGGTTTACACAATACAATATGTTGGCCAATTTTTGATAAGCTTGGTTTGGGAAAAGAGAGAAATCGGCCCAATTCAATTTTTGTTGTCGGGCCAATTTTTTGAATGAAAAAGGAGTACTAAAAACAATAAAACTCAAATTGGGCCAACATATCGTACCGTGTAAACTGGCCTTTAACAATACTTTAGAGGCTGCTAAGACAACCAGAAGTATTTAGTAGTGTTGCTATGACAACTGGCAATATGAATGTATGATTATGTTCAACTAACCTCACTGCTTGTTTGGTCATTAAGACACTGAAATAACATTTGTTTAATGACATTTAAATAATGTTCTTGCTGGTTACCAAACACACCTGGAAATGAACTAAAAGGAAGACAAGAAGGAAGCTTTATGATTTCTCTTCAAATATATAGCTATGTCAATTAATGGTGATAAATATTTTTCATGATTCCGTTCTCAAAGCTTTAGGCTTTAGGTTTTCTTCAACGACAACATTAATTGAATTAGCTACCTATAGCTATTTCAATTAATGTTGTTGCTGAAAAAAAGCCTAAAGGCTAAAGCCTTTCAAATATTTTTTGTGTACTAACAAACTTCTCTGTAGGCTATCTGAGAAATTAAGGAATATGTGTCCAAGTTGTAGTCAAGAATTTGCAAGCATACAGTGAGTTTTTTATTGTAATGATGTCACGTGGTGATAAAAATTTTACATGATCCTGCTCTCAAAACCCTCTTCAATGACAAAAAGCTCAAAACCAGTAATTGCCATATAAAACAAACAAACATTTATAAACAAAAAATAATAATAATAACAATAAGACAATGTAATTACCAGAAAATGTGCAAAGCTGACTCTTTGAGTTCTGGTCTTGGAGAATTACAACACTCAAACAGGAACTTTAACAATTCTTGCCAATGATTATATCCTTCCTCGTCTATTATACAGAACACGAAATACTGTTAGTGGAAGCTTTTAGGAACTTCTCTGACTTAACAAGGAAATAACGGAGTTTTTATAAGCTTCTGTTCAAAAGGAAACAAAACTAGTATGTAATAAATCTAACAATAACAAGAATGCAAACTATGGTATCTAGTTGTTTGCACGTGCTTTTCTAGAATTGAAGAGGTCTCTGCAAACAATGAAAGTGAGCTATGATCAAAAGTCAAATTCTCCTATGTTGATAAAGAAATGTGAGGGAGAATTTACTTATTGATCACAGTTCACTTATGTTGTTTGTGCACTGATGTCTTCAATTTACAAGTGTTTTATTAATAATAAATACTAGGAATCTGAATCTAAATCTTTATAAAATGCTTGTAAATTCTAGAAAAGCTTGCACAAACAACTAGATTAAAATTGAATGTGCTACACTGACGTTCTTTACACAGAAGGTCTGAGATCAACTGAAACGTCAGGAAAATGCTTTAGAAAACTTAAGCCAGAGTCAACCAGGGAAATTAAAATTAATCACATCTTGTTTACCTAAGAGGCTTTTTGACAGTTCTGATGCGACATCACATATCTTCCGTCTGACAGATGGATTTTGTTCTTCCTGAATTCCTCTTAAAAGGTCTGCTTTTACAGTTGCTAATGCTTCATCACCCAACTTTTTGATAAAGTCCACTGTATTGGCAAATATTCTTCTCAAAAGTACGGCGGCCATTTGACGAATCTGTAAAAAAATGAAAAGTCTTTACACATTGGAATATTTCCAAATGTATTAAATAAGATAATCCTCACCTCTGGTTGCTGGGAAACTTTAAGTACTTGCAACAAGAAATGAATCTTTGTGACATCATCAATTGCTTCATACTGTGCCTACAAGATTAAAAAATTAAAAACATACTCTTTAATGATTATACATAAGTATAATAAAATTTGGGTGGCATGGTTGGCCAAGTGGTGAGAGCACCGGCCTTTCACCGTCGTGATCCGGGTTCGAGTCCTGGCTCTGACATTGGATCATATGTGAATTGAGTTTGTTTGATGTGCTGTTCTCTCCCTTGCCACAAGGGTTTTTTCTCTGGGTTCTCCAGTTTTTCCTCCCTCAGCAAAAATCAACATGTGAGTTGAGCGATGTATGCAAAATATTTAATGCAGAGGTAGTGAGTGTGAGTGCCAGCAGAAGAATAGCCACTACGTGGATCTGCTGTAGAAAATTATTTTTCTTTCTTTCTTTATTTCCATCCACATATTTGTGTATTTGTATTATGGTTGAAATAATTATTCTTTTTGGTTTGACAAATAAGACAATGGAAATTAAATATCAAACTGGTTTGAAAGTAAATTTCACGCACAGGAAAAAAAATGTCAATTCCCAGCTTGGGTCAAACATGGGGCTTCCCTGGATCTAACCAGGGAATCCCTGGGAACATCTGTTCTATTTTTACAAGTTTGGGTATTACAGATTTTCCAAGTAAAATAGAAAAGATTCCCAGGTTAGACCCAGGAGAAACCCCAAGTTGGGAATTGACATTTTTTCCTGTGATACCACAACATAAGTACTCATTGTTTAGTTTGGTACCATTTCCAAAACTGGATATTTAAATAGTAGACTAGAAAAGGATAAGCTAGCCAGTATAGAAGAAAAGCTAATCAAATTCATCCAATTGGTACTAGTACCACGTAAACAGCCTCTTGAGGCATTCAGTACTTTTCAGGCATACTATACACCTTTCTAATAAATCCCACAATGCTTGTTTTCCACACTTGACGTCAAATTTATTATTTTCAATTGCATTCACATTGTACAAGTTTCAAAAGAATAAATTTGACGTCAATCGTGGAAAACAATATGTTGTGGCATTTATTAGAAGGGTGTATAAGCACGAAGGTCAAAACTGTGGCCTGCTATTAAATATTTTTTGTCTCATCATCCTCCAATTAGCACTTAGATAAGAAAATTCCCAATGCTGATTAGATAATTGCTCAGTCAAAAGTATGTGAATACAATAAAGCTGGTCATACTTTTGGGCAGTAATTTATAGGCACATTTACAGGCAAACATCTGTATCTGTATACTCGCCCAAAAACTGACAAAAAATCACAGAGACTGAACGGAGTTAGTGCTGTGAGAAATACTTGGAAGATTTTCTGGGACTGTAACAGATTAGTTAGTGCCTGATTATACAAAACACATTAGCTTAGTTTCCTACATGTATGATTTCTCTCATCCCTATGTTATATGTAGGTGGGTCAGTCTGAGCTACGTCATGTTTTAATCTCAAATGTAAATGTAAAAAACTAACAAGCAAAGCCAAGGTCCCTTTTTGGCTAACTAAACCAAGCTGGCTTGCTTGAAATGACTTTATGTATAAACATTTTAGCCCACTTAGCCAAGATCCTACTAGGACCTTAGTGACTTGTCATGGTCTCAGATTCCTGGCTGGCCTGTTTCCCATGTAATATTGCAACAAAACTTGTGTGTTTTATAGATAGGCCAGGATCTCAGCAAACTCACTTATCAAGACAATCTACTTCAGGTCCTTAGTGTGCCCAATAAAAAGGTCATGGGGGCTTTCACGTAACTACAGTGTCTTAGACCATTATGGAATGGTCTAGAGTATAATATGACCATTAAAGTAATTTTTTGTAACTTTGTTTACCTTTCATTAACAACACATATATGCAATTAAGATTTTCCCAGTTACATGTTCAGTGAAATATCAAAATGCTACTCTGAAAATTTTTGTTTCAGATTTATTTTGTCTACAGAATTGATCGTAATGTAAATAATGAGATATCAGGCTAAATATTCTCTTAGCGAGAAAATTATGGATAAAATAATTCATCACCTGGAAAGTAATTTCAAAAGAACTTAATTGTTGGTTCCTTGTTATGAAAAACTAGACATTCAATTTTTTCATGAAATTTGCCGGGAAATCGATCAGGAACTTTTACAACACGTGTTCAACTGCAGATGCAAATGCAAAAGTCAAAATGAAACCACAGATTTTGGCTTTAAAACACGTAGAACGCTATAAAATAAACACTAGTTGTAAGTAGCGATGTATGAATAGCCCATGGTCTATAAATTACTGTGAACACCAAAGCAGACTTTGAAATCATAAACATCGACGTCTATTTCATGAAATAGACAAGACACGGAACCATTTACCGGCAAACGTAAAACCAAAAAACTCTACTTTGTACGACTCAATCAATTAAAATCTGGTTACTGAACAAAACTACAAAGATTGAATTACCTCTACTTGATTTCTTAGTTCATTTGAAGCGGACAAAAGCTGAGAAATCAGCGACTCAAATTGTTGAATCTGCTCCGCCATGTTGGAGTTTCTTACCATATTGCCCAACCTGGTCACATCTACGCATGCGTCAATCACTGTTGAATTTTGAGATTTTGGCGCCAAATTGAATTTTTTGAACCCTAATTATTTTTTTATTTTCCTACTATCAATTTGCTTTGGACTACAAATAGCCTTATCGAAAGAAGACATAAATTACACTAATTTTAGTATATAGAGAAGAGAATATACATATTATTATATCGATATTATATCAAACATCAAAAAATATCGTCTAAAACGTGATCAAAGATCATTGGTCAAAAAAACCTACGTAGTAGTCTTCCGGAAATGATCTCTCATAGTAGAATAACAATGAAACAGGACCCAGAAAAATTAGTTTTAGTTTCATTTTGGTTCTTGATATTGGTGAGTTTGGGCTTCCTGTGTCCAATGGACAGCGGTTATTACCAATCGAAAAACAAATTCCAAAATGGCAGCTGAGTCTGCAGCTCAGGTAAGGGAATTTTGATTCTTTTTATTTTACCAAAAAGCGGTTAAAATTTTGAAATATTCCTTCAATTTTTTCACGTATATTTTCTATTTTTATCACCTGTGATTACAATAACTTTCGTTGCAAACTGAGCAAGAAATCCCCAAATTTCTTTTGCATCTTAATAAATTAGGCCTGGCTTATGTAAATTTTATGCCCTACTAAAGTTATTCTATGCAGAACTTATGTTCTTATTCGTTTAATTGTTTGTAATAAGAAATAATGGCCATATTTTGATGTATGACTGGTTGTTTGTGTAGCTTTTCTCTCGTCTTGGTTCAAAACAATCCCTCAATGGACTCGACAATCAACTATTCTCTGATATTCCCCATGGAATCAAACCTGGAGATATCATAGAATTCCACGGTTCTGAAGGCTGCGGAAAGACCGAAATGTTACTTCATCTTGTTGCCAATTGTATTCTACCAAAGACTTGGAAAGATGTGAATTTAGGTGGTCATGGAGTCAGTGTTGTATTTGTTGATACAGACTTTCATTTTCAACTGCTAAGACTAGTGACTATTATGGAGTGTCGAATTGAAAGAGCAGTTAAAGAATTGAATAAAAAATCTACAGGGAAATCAACAGACTGTAATAGTGAAATGGATAATAATGTGTATAAAACTGAAAAAGATATTGAGGAATTCATCAAGGCTTGTCTGACACGTCTCTATATTATACGCTGTAACAGTGGTTTAGAATTGTTGGCTTCTCTAATATCCATTGAGCAAATGCTTACAGCAAAGACAGAAATATGTGTCATAATGATTGACAGCTTGAGTGCATTTTACTGGATCGATAGAAGTACTGGAGGAGAGAGCACCACAGACCAAGAAGAAAATGTTAAAAGGACAATCTTAACCATTCAGAAATATGCCAAAGAATTCCACATGGTTGTTGTTGTAACAACTCATGCCATTTTTACCTCAAGCAACAAAAACAAAGACACAACTGATAACTACTTCTGTCGATCATGGGTTGGGATAATGAGATATAAATATTTATTTAGGTGTGATAATACTAGAGCTACAAGCTCACAGCCACTATTTATTGCTCAAAGAACACTTCCAAGAAGTAATCAGTTTAAGAAATTTTACATCACTGAAAAGGGTATTCAGTTCAGTAGTTGATAGTCTTAGTGGTAAATACAAACTACTATTAAACTACATGGAAATTTACTGTGTCCATATGTGAACTGTTTTTTCTCCCTTGACCCCTATTGATGTTATCACCTCGGTGGTTGGAGTCAACTGAGTTAGAATTTCATTTTGAACCATGACCCTTTGCACGCTGTGTCAAACCTCCTCTGCTTGACACAAGAGCTGCGCTCACTCGTCCAATACACTCACATAGATTCCAATAGAAAAATAATTTTTCCATTGGAGTCCAGTCTTGACTATCTGCACAGGAAACCCACATAATGAAACACATTTTGTAATGTGGGTGTCCTGTGTTACTGTCCACAGGAAGCCCAATTCATATTTCTTAACCATGCTTGAGGCATGGACGACTGGACTCCAACTAATTCCATTGGAGACAAGTAGATTCCATCGGAGTCATAAAATTCTAGTCGTTAAATGGTTAGTGCATGACCTTCAGTGCAAGAGGTCCCCAAGTTTGATTCCAGTGATCTCTTACATCCATGTTTTGACTTGTTTATTCCTTTCCGTGTAGCTTTAATTAGCTTTAAATACTCATAATGGGAGCACTGATGGATTGAGGAGGTAGAGAGCACGCATCTTTGGAAACTATAAACAAGCCACAAGCTTGGGAGAACTGGGCAACCACTTCTTAGCTCTTTGAAGTAAAATATAATTACCTTTACCATTTTAACTCGTGGATTGCAAAATCTGGAAGTTATTGGTAGAAATATTAATGTGTCACTTACTCTGACTCACTCACAAATCTGTAAGCTCTTGAATCAAGAAGAAATGTATGGCACAGGGTATGTGTCTACAAATAACTACTGTTTGTATCATTGGTTCAGCCTTCATACTGAGAATCCATATATATATACTATCCATGTGGGATATTTCCACAACCTAGTTCCCAGGGCCCTCTCATTAGGAACTTGGTATATAAACCTAATAAGATGTAACAAAGTATCTAAGTACATAGCAGTCACTTGGGCTACCACCAGAGACTCATTTGCTGAAGTAACCCGAGTGAGCGCAACATTTTGCATCTACGTTTTTGCTTGAAAAGGAGTACCACTTACCACTAAAATGTCCTGAATTAAAATAAACAGAATTACTCTAAGATCAGCTAGACTAAAATCCTGTTAGTTAAGAACATTTTTTTGTAAAGCTTACATGATTGACATCCATCTTATGTGCAAATTGCAGTAGTCACTGGGCAGTAACACTTCAGTTTACCATTGTTCAATTTACATTTATAAAAAGCCCACTTGGATGAAAATCAATGAAAATTGGAAACTGATTATTTCTATCTCATGCTATCTGAAGATGAATGTAGGTAAATAACCAGCTACCCTCTGCCCGAAAATCTGCATTTCAAGCTCATTATCAATGATCGAGGTTTTACTAACTGTTTCAAGTTATTTCCAATTTTGGTTTATTTTTTCATCCAAGTACGTACGCCTTTAAGAGGGGATTTTTTCAAGTTCGAGCAGTGAACAACAAAAACTCCTGAGTTGAAGAATAGCTGTTGTACTGAAAACTCAAATCATAAAATCTATCAGAAAGTTTAACTGTTGTACGTTTGACCTAATCTTTGTATATTATTTGTTGTATTGGGTTGCCTGTGGCATCTTGAGCCTGCATTATTTTGTAGCAGTCGTTGCAGCCATTTTAATTTGTTGCCGTGTAGTTCAGTCATATAAGTTGAATAAAGCCAACAGCATGGTTACAACATTGTTTGTAAGTAGTTTTGGCCGATGAAAGTTGAATCAAAGTGATAACACATTAAGGACGGTGGCCCATAATTTCGAACCATTTTTTTCAGTTATTTTTTATAACATAGCTACAATCTTACGCGCGCTCTGATTGGCCAGAAAGCTGAACTATTTGCCCATGGGCTGCACTGCGCACGCACTATCTTCGTCATCACGCGTCTTTTTCAAATCGTTTGTTTTTGAGATGGCGACACATATAACGCGCGCTCTGATTGGCTGAAAAATATATGAACTATTTCCCCATATCTGTTATAAACCAATTAGACAATGTTGTCTGATTGATAAATATTTACTTTGTAGACTGGGTAAAGGTCTTATGAATTAGCATTGGAAAAAAATGATATATTAAAAATTCGAAAAATCGGCCATGTTATTGGCCATGTTTACCATCAATTATCTCCGTAAAATGCATGGTACCCCCAAATTCACGAAAAAAAAAAATTGGGGTACCATGCATTTTACGGAGATAATTGATGGTAAACATGGCCAATAACATGGCCGATTTTTCGAATTTTTAATGTATCATTTTTCTACGGTGGCCCACAACTGTCACATCAAATTAAAAAGCTCACATCAAAATAAAGTGTCCCACATCAAATTCAAATCCCTCACATCAAATTCAAATAGCTCACATCAAATTCAAATAGCTCACATCAAATTCAAATCCCTCACATCAAATTCAAATAGCTCACATCAAATTCAAATCCCTCACATCAAATTCAAATAGCTCACATCAAATAGCTCACATCAAATTCAAATCCCTCGCATCAAATTCAAATAGAATATATGGTCAGCAGCATTCCCCATGGTAGGTGGTCTTCCTGTGTCGACATATTTAGCCGCCATTTTCGGTGTTTGTGTCGAGTTTGTCGAGTTCCAAGATGTTCTGTTCCAAGTGTGGGGCAGAAATAGCTCCAGATGCCAATTATTGCCACGTTTGTGGTCAAGGTAAGTTGCTTTTGTTGAGTGCAAAACTGTATATTAAAAACAATTAGCCAGAAATTCACGGACTTGCATAAAATAACAAGGAAATACAGGGTACATAAGTTAAGTGCTATCCTTTGTCCCTAAGATAGCTCAATTATCCCTGGGATAGAGTTATCCTGCTAACCCGGCCCGGGGATATGCTGTATATTCTTGACACAAATTTACGTATAGTATATTTGCTCGAATAGATGCCACATTATAAATTAATAAATTGATAAAAGTAATAAATTGATGATCAATCAAAACCAGCGGCGTTTATTTGAGGACAGTGTTTATTAAAAAAATCAATTCATTGTACACGATTTTGTAATAGCAAAACAACGTACACACATTACAGTAAAAAATCTCACAAAAAAGCCATTCATAGTCTTATTTTCGCTGATATTTATAAAACGCCACAGCGGAAATGTGGCATCTATTCGAGCAAATATACTATACGTAAATTTGTGTCAAGAATATACAGCATATCCCCGGGCCGGGTTAGCAGGATAACTCTATCCCAGGGATAATTGAGCTATCTTAGGGACAAAGGATATCACTTAACTTATGTACCCTGTATTTAATTCCTTGTTATTTTATGCAAGTCCGTGAATTTCTGGCTAATTGTTTTTAATATACAGTTTTGCACTCAACAAAAGCAACTTACCTTGACCACAAACGTGGCAATAATTGGCATCTGGAGCTATTTCTGCCCCACACTTGGAACAGAACATCTTGGAACTCGACAAACTCGACACAAACACCGAAAATGGCGGCTAAATATGTCGACACAGGAAGACCACCTACCATGGGGAATGCTGCTGACCATATATTCTATTTGAATTGATGTGAGCTATTTGAATTTGATGTGAGGAATTTGAATTTGATGTGAGGGATTTGAATTTGATGTGAGCTATTTGAATTTGAATTTGATGTGAACTATTTAAATTTGATGTGAGCTATTTGAATTTGATGTGAGGGATTTGAATTTGATGTGAGCTATTTGAATTTGATGTGAGGGATTTGAATTTGATGTGAGCTATTTGAATTTGATGTGAGCTATTTGAATTTGATGTGAGGGATTTGAATTTGATGTGGGACACTTTATTTTGATGTGAGCTTTTTAATTTGATGTGACAGTTGTGGGCCACCGTATTTTTCCAATGTTAATTCATAAAGAAAAACGAAAGTAAAAGCTTCTGAAGATCGAATCCTGGCAAAATAGCAAAAATCAATCTTATTGAAATTACTTGTGCACGTTTTTTCGATTTTTTGGCCTATTTTGACTATTTGTAATTCTTTATTTATAGGCCCTGTTCAAACGAGACGCAAGTCGGATGTGAGTTTTGACTTGAGCGGGCTTGCATCTTCGATTGAACACCGCAACTTGCATTGACTTGCGTCTACTTGCATCGACTTGCGAGCAGTTTGAACGTGCTCAAATATAATTTGATCGCAAGCTAATGCAAGTTTTGGCTCGTTTGAACTGATGCAGAGTCACTTGATCGCCACGCTAAACTTCATACTGAGTTGTTTTTCATATTTTTTCGTCCGAACTTCTGCACATTTCCTCCGTCCTACACTGAAATTAATAATTCAAACAAAAACAAAACTGATTTTCTCGCTGTCCTTCAGCTAGCTGATTTTCCTGAAAACTTGCATCAGCTTACGTTCTCGTTTGAACGGGGCCTATGCTATTTCTGAAAAAAAATATATTGCAAATCATTCTTTATGGTTTAATTTTTCAATAGATATAGCTTAGTTAATCAAAGACTGAATGAGAAAATAAAATTATGGAGCGATTTAAAAAGTTATTTGCTGAGAAACGCGCGAAATCTTATTAAAATTTGCCTAAATAGCCATGAAAACCCCACCCTTCCCTAGAGAGTGGCAAGGAATACAATGCATTATGGGACATTTCAAATATAGTGGACAAACGGACACTAGTGAAAAACGTCTGCGCATGCTCGTAGTCACGTCTTCGTGCTTTTGTAACTTATGCAAATTTCGATTTTACGCTTGCCTTCAACAACGGTTTTCACAAAATGTCAAAACTTGAGATCAATTCTTGAAACTTAGGGCCAGTATTAACATAATGTCTTCATAAATACAATATCTTTGTCTCACAAAAGTATGCAAGAGAAATTTTATGTATACACCGAGAACACGAGCATTTCATTTCAGGCTAAAACTCAAACATTTCTTAAGAAAACATCGTAATATGCACGCATGCGCAGACGTTTTTCACTAGTGTCGGACAAACGGTATTCTTTATTTCCTGTCGTAAAAAGAGCCATTTTTCATGCGCCTTTAATATCATCTAGAATGAATTCAACTTTATAGAACATGAGAAACCATGTATTTGTCTTCTCAAAATCATATTTGTTTGGGTTTTTTTGTGCAAAAGTCGTAAAAATAGTGTGTTTCACTTTCTTTATATTCAGCTTGAAAAAGCTCAATCCCAATGACACAACTTCAAGAAAAAGTCTTTGTACAAATAAAAAAATCCGTTTTATACTGGTATTATCTTGGCACATATCAGTTTTATTTTCGATAGCCAAAAAGGATATCATTTAATAGAGTTTTGAGTTTCATAAATGCATCCTATTTTGGTATATTTTTCTATAAGGTAGCTTACAATTGTTACTGCATGAGGGAGGCATTATATTGTTTTGGAAAGCTAGATCGGGAGGTAAAAATGTTATGGGCAATTAATTTTTAGGAGAGGGTGCTGGGTAATTAAGAAACAATTAGATGAAGTATAGGGGGTTATGAAACTTTGGACTTCCATTGCATTGGGGGTTGAGTTATGTTTGCATGAGAGTCACACTGATTTTGCCCCCCGCCCATCCAATATGCAGTAATTAATAAATAAAGTAAGTCAAGTAATAATATATGAAAGCCCTCAACGCTGAATATTTTTGAAATCTTCGATGCTCAGTGACAGATCACTTCATTTCATTCATCAGACTAAGGCATCAAGGGTATTAAGAGAAATGAGGAAGAGTAAAAGGGAACAAGGATCCCATGACCTATTAGATACCTGCATGCAGACATGGCTTGATTATACTGCCTATTTTATCACTTCCCTCCCCTTTCTAGAGCTCAAAACCTTAAAAGCATTCCCCCATTTTTCTACTCCAGTCACTACACTTGCACAAGTAATGGTATTCAGAAACAGACATCCAAAAAAATTAAGGACAACTGCCAGGTGAGCAGCACACTATTGATTCTGCACTCCTTTCTTTCATGCTCATGCTAGCTACTAACATGAACCAGGCTTATACAGGTAGTTTCAAGTATATGATGCAGTATAACGTCTATAACTGCAGTGACCCTCAATCTACGACTGAGTTACCAGCGCCACTGGCAGTTTGATGTTCCCATGTTCGAATTAACGCTATGAAACAAAACGAGGTCAAGAAATTTGTATTCGGTACTTACTTCAAGGAGAATGATATGAAGGACTTAAAACCTTATCTGCTCTGGAATTTTATGGCTCGTTTATCTTTTGAAATATTTTGATATCACTGTGTAGTTAACCTGGAGGGGGGACTCCATTGCAAAAGGATCGGGTATGCTTGTCGGAAGTCTTTTAAGAAGGGCGTGGCTGGACGATTTTTAACCCCTAAGAGATACCAGCGATAACAAGCTAATAAACATTATTATTATGAACATAAAATTGGACGGTCGACATGCTTTTTTTCAGGGCAAATTTCTTCCAGTTTGAGAACAAGATGATAAGCAATGGGCTCTTTTGATACCCTAAGAGAGACCAGGAAATGCTAAAACACTAAACTTCAATTTTAACACCCTAAAAGATACCAAATCGCTGATTTTTACCCCTAAGAGATATGACCAGCATACCCGATCCTTTTACAATGGAGGCCCCCCCCCCCCGGGTAGTCAACTACAGGAAGCCGACATCAAGTTTTCAGTAATACTTCAGTATTGCTTTGCAGAACAAAATATTTATGCCTTTTATTTCATTTTGATATTCTAAGTTTTAGCCACGTGTCTTTGCATTGTGTGATAAGTCTTTGTTGTATTGATTGATTCCCTATGCCCAGTGTAACTTTTATTCTTGCATCAGGGTCCCCTATACCTTTTGCGTGAATGGCTGATTTATTTTGACGTGAAACGTGATTTAAGGTCTAAAATCTTTTTGCGTCCACGTGAAAGCAACTTTTGATTTTTACTTAGGTCCTGTAATATACCAACACTTGTAAAAACAGACCAGATTCCCAGGGATTCCCTGGTTAGACCCAGGAAAGCCCCCATGTTTGACCTGAGCTTGAAAGAGCGCCGGCTGTTAATCAACAAACTCCAAATTGTTCTCCCCTATTAATTTTTGATGACAGCTTGCAAACTCAAGGTGCTGCATTCACTTGGGCTACCAGCTGCAAAGAGGTTCCTTCGCTGGTAGCCCGAGTGAACACAACATTTTGCGTCTAGTTTAGGAATTATTCTTTACTGAGCCACCACAAGGTGCTATTCACATTTTTTTTCTAAACAGATTTTAATCAGTTTTTGATATAATCAAGCAATAAATTTTAATAAAATGTAAATATTTCTCAAAACTATAGTGCTGTATCAATAAGCAGCTAGTGACAACGAGTACAATGTTTTTAACAGCAATATTTTGTCACAATGCTTCATCAAAAAATGTTTATCAAAATCTCTTTTTATACTGATTATATGAGTGAATGTCTTTAGTACTGTACTGGATAGTAATGAAATTGAATTAACTTACTTGAGTTTTTGCTTTATCTAAATTTTCGTGCACTGAACATAATGCTGAATTGCATTCATGGCATCCTTTCTAAGAGTTTCAATCTCTTCTTTAAGTTCTTTAACCTGAGCTTTGAACTCGGCATTGGCTTTTACTAGCTGTTCCTCTTTAGCAAACAGATCCTTTTCCCCTTGATTTCTTGATTCTCTACAGACTCTCGATGCCACATTGTTCTTAATTCTCCTGGCAGTTAACTTTTCCCCCTGCCCATCTCCTGGCAACATCGAAGGCTTATGTCTTTTTGCTGCTGGAGTGGGATCTGAAGTGCCAAGCTTTCTCTTTGTTGGCTTGGGTGAAGCTATCTGTTGGAGCAGATCTTCACGCTCTATTGTTTCCAATTCCCGCTGCACGTCTGTTTTTTCAAGGAAATCAAGCAACTGCTTCAAGTCTTCATGCATGTCGATATTGTCAGGTGGAGACAATGCTGAAACCTCCTCTTTACCATCTGCCATCAATTCTGTTTCGCTTACAGGAAAATCACAAGGGTTGGGATCGATGGGTGAAGCTGACTGTTGGAGCTGATCGTCATGATCACGCTCTATTGTTTCCAATTCCCGCTGCACGTCTGTTTTTTCAAGGAAATCAAGCAACTGCTTCAAGTCTTCATGCATGTCGATATTGTCAGGTGGAGACAATGCTGAAACCTCCTCTTTACCATCTGCCATCAATTCTGTTTCGCTTACAGGAAAATCACAAGGGTTGGGATCGATGGGTGAAGCTGACTGTTGGAGCTGATCGTCATGATCACGCTCTATTGTTTCCAATTCCTGCACATCTGTTTTTTGACGGTTAATATCAACTGCGGCAGCAAGTCTTCATGCATGTCAATACCACTTCCTGGAGAAGCTCCTAGGTGGATGTAGAATCTGCAGTGGTGTTGATACTTCCAGGTGATGACACACAAGATGACAAATAGTGAGCTTGTCCGTGATCAGAAGGTGCCTCATCAATAACTTCGACATCAGCTATCAGCTCATTATCTCCCTCTTCCTTGATATTGCTCAACTCAGCTTCTGCTGGAAGACTGTCTCTATCTATCAAGATATTGTCAGGTGGGGACAATACTGAGACCTCTTTAACATCTGATATCAATTCTGTTTCGCTTACAGGAAAATCACAAGTGTTGGGATGGATGGGTGAAACTGACTGTTGGAGCTGATCTTCATGATCAAGCTCTTTTGTTTTTAATTCCTGCACGGATGTAGATGTGGATGTAGAATCTGCAATAATGGTGTTGATACTTCCAGGTGATGACAAACAAGATGACAAGTTGTCAGCTTGTCCGTGATCGGAAGGTGCTTCATCAATAACTATATTTTGTGTTTCGCTTACAGTGTTGAAATCAAATCCAAAGAACAATTCAGGGAAAAGGTCGGCAGGTTCCAAGGGAAATCCAAATTCTTCACTGAAAGGCTTTGCCATATCTGGGTCAGGCTTGATTTGGCAGTCCAAAAGGCACCACTAAATCGGGATACTTCAGGCTCTTGTGCTTCAGTTTTAACTGAGAACAACTCGATATCCGGATTAAGGGTGTTGTTGAGGTCGTGTTCTGGAATCAGAATCAATTTACATGTTTTTTAGAATAGAAAATAAATAAATAAATATTAGTTTTATATCAAGAAGTTCTAGTTTATACTATATATACTACCAACACAAATATTCAGGGTCAGTGACACACCCCCACCCCCCAAACTTAACCTCTGGGGGAAGCAACAAACTCTTAAAACAGAAGTTCAAGATCAAGAAAACAAGGTAAAAAGAGTTGCATTCTTGGGTAGGAAAAGGCAGGAAAGACGGGGGTGGTAGTGAGGTTTGGCAGGCAATTCTTGCATGAGTGGAAAAGAGAGTCTCAAACGATATTCCCACAGAGCACACACAAGCAAAAAAATGTGTCACATTGTCATCCAGAGTACAAAAAAAGGCTGTCGTGACAACCTTTTTAAGTGCTAGATGTTACAAATTCCTTCTCTTTTCTCAAAAGGACATCTCGCATTTCTTACCTGCAATTAGCTTCTCTGTGTAAGATCCAACGGCGCAGTCGCTCTCTTTGGATATGTCTATATTTTGTGTACACTCTGCACAGACAGCTGATTGAGTAGAACTTTTCAGTTTGCTATTCTGTCTCTTATTCCATGTACAGTGATGATTTTTGTTGCCTTTCTCTCTTGAGATCATCGACATCGATGTCATCGCCGGCGCGAAATAGCGGAGTCCTGGATATGCTTGTACATCTGTTAAGGTGATTCCTCTGTAATCGATCCTACCGATAGAAATCGCTTAACATTTGATATTTTGTAGGTTTTGAGTTACTTATCTCGTAACTAACAAAAAAAGAGGGGGTCACGGTACTTGTTTAGGAAATATTTGGCTTGATAGACAAGGGTATTTTAGCGATTTCGCGCGAACGTTCGATGTTTTCCAGCTAATTCGTTGATGTTTCTATCTGGTCTCAGAAAAAGACTCCAAAACTCAGAGTTGGCAGTATTTTAGTAGAAACAGGTAAAATAGTAAAATATCTCGCAAGAAAGCTTATTTTAACTTCGATAACGCATTTCATTGGAACATTTTTTGCATCATTTAGAGAGCAACATACCCCCGAAATGTTCGATTTTTGGCATTCTAGGGCTCAAATATACACAAAAAAAGCGTCAAATTTTCCATGTTCCTATCGATAGATTTTCTTAATTTTCAAATATGTTGTGTAAATCATTGCGTGAATGCAAGTTTTGAAATAAGAAATAGGGGTCACGGTGCTCGTTCGCGAGATATTTTGTAAAACATCATCATAATCGAGCTAAAAACGGCACTTTTTCGAGAAGGGAATGGGGCGAGTTTCGCAAAACTTGCTTTTTATCGCACCAAAGATTAGAAAAATTTCCAAAATCGAGTTTTGTATCCTTTTTTATTATACCTTGAAAGAAAATGCTCGTAAAGTCGCGATTTATGCTTTTTGAAACATGCGCAGTAGGCGTGCGCGGTGCAAAACAGAGGAATTACCTTAAGAACAGAAACAAATCTGGATCTGGATCTGGATTGACGGGGTAAAAATGTCCTGAAATCAGAGTCCAATATTAATAACGTTTTGATAATGTGCATATAGTTGCAGAAAATATCCATACCCCAACCACGGAGGAATTTGAAATTCTTGAGAGGAGGAGGGTCAGAGAAAGAAAAAAATGCAGAATTTGTATGGAAGAAAATTAGAAGTTCCAGGATAGTGGGGCCCATGTGCAAATTCCCTTTTAGGTGGCGGGGAGAGGGGGGGGATGGATATTTCCTATAACTATATACACAATAGAAAAATTAAAAAAATCAATATTTGTTTTATATCAAGAAGTTCTTCATACTTTAACACCAACAAAAATATACAGTGTCAGTGAGCTCTTTTTTTGTTTTTGTAAAGACATTTTTACCCTTAATTAACTTCGCTATTTTACACTTTTCTAGAAAACTTAACGCGGTGGAGCATAATTCATAAAACAATTTTACAGTAAGGATAAAAATATTATTTTAGCTGCAAAGATTATAGAACTAAAATGAAAACCAGCACTCACGCACTGGAGTTTCAGATGTTAATTAATGTAAATTAATATTTGGTCTTAAGACTTTCACTCATTTCACCCATTATTTTGCTTAGCTTCAGCCACTGATAATAAGATCAATTTTTAGCGTATTTTGTTAATATATATAATTTTATGAAAATTATATGTTGCCTGCTTTTTCGATAAAAATCCGTACCTTTAAGACGAAAAGAAACGGAGACATTGCAAAAGTGAAAGGGAAAGTCGTAAAATCAAAGATGTCAATCAGCTTGGGCACTCGCCAGCATAGCAACAACATTGCTTAGTAACAGAATGTGTCCCAACACCCTTAAAGGACGGACCATTAGATATGGGGTGGTTGCAAAGCTACTATTAAAATGTGATATTAAGAATGAAGTTACACAACACAAAATGTCCATCTCAGTGACAGTCAGAATTTTTACGAAATTCTTCTATGAAATCTGTATAATGAGCACGTATATTGAGCAATGGAATCGAAATGAATTGTTCCATGGAAGTATTGATCTGCGAGCAAAAAGTTCAAAGCTCGCTTTTCTTGGCCTGATACAGAGGTTTTTTAAGTTTTGATGCATGTATTCAACCACCCACCCTAAAAAAGTTCTTTGCTAATGAAAGTGTACTTTGTAAATTAAGGCAGAATATGAAAATATTCATCTAGTCGCGAGCCGCACATTAAAAATTGACCTAAAGGTGATCCAACAACTCACTCTGACACTTTTTCATAGACACTGGATGCTTTTGTAGTGCCACACATGATCGAACATTACTCGAGAAAGACTAACCTGTTAAGATTTGGTCTTGATCAAGTTCTGTTTAAAATGAAAATGAAAATATATAAATTACAGATCGTTCGAGAATACTTTCCAATGGACATGGGATACCCTTGCAGTGCATATTAGGATTATATACTAAAAAAAGAGTAACAAGATGAATTAGCCTGTAGTATTCATTTCTGCCTATTCTTGAAGAACAATAATTGATATCACTTCACAACGATTTGTGCTACGTAATATATATATAAATATAAATATATACTATTTATGAAATACATTCCCAAACTATATATTCCCAAGCTATAGTTCTGGCAAGCGTAAAGCGCAAGCCGCTCGGCAGAAATTGTGCTTGCTTTTACAAAGGAGTTTAAGGTGACTGCATGACTACGTACTATTGAAAAAAATAAGGGGGGTACTTAGTCCTCTTGTCTCCATGGCCCCTGTCTCAGGAAACAAATCACACTGAAACGGCACAGATATCATTCGTTCAAATTCGGATATTAGATCTCGTATACAGATGGGTTGCTTGTCTTCTTGATCTTTTGTTGCACTTGTAGACTCTGTGGCTTTGTCTTCTGCATTTGAACTCTCTTTATTTTCCTTTTTAGTTGATGGAGTTGCTGGTTTGTCACAGTTGTCCGGGGCACCTTATAATATAAAGAGCAAACCATTAAGTTATATCAACGTAAATTCATTGCTCTTAATTCTTATGTAATGATGAAATATAATATTCACAATAAATATTTCATGAATGTATACTATATAGACCAACTCATTACTAGTAATTGAATGTCTACTCTCATTGACAATTATTAAAATGTCATTAATCTAGATTGTCAATGTATTAAATGTATTTGGTGGCATTCCGTTCACTTCAAAAACACGAAATAGCTTATATAGGACAACAATATCAACTTCAAGTAACTAGAACTAAATAAAATCATGTACAAAATGCCGGCTAATTATTATAGCCTGTGTAGCGGCGCCAGGGGAGTGTGGTCGTGTGTGGATTTTTCATATCAACGAAAAGTAACCTTCAAAGTGTTGGACTCTTTTGTATTCCCTGGAACTAGAAAAGTACTTCTTAACGAATGTCATTTACTTAAATGGGTAGACATTTACTTGACCTTGAAGCAGTGCAGGAAACTTGAAGTTTTATCGCTGGGGCTTGGATAGGTTATACAACTATTTCAAAAAATGTCGGGCGAGAGGCTTCAAGCCTACGCGGCTAAACCGCAAAGGAGTATGGGTAGTTGAAAAAAATTTACTCTCTTTTTGGCTTTGGTTTTTATTTTAAGCATCAATGATTAAAGGACTTTGTTGCATAAGCTCAACACCAACTGGTAGAGAATTATCGTGCTGATATTTGTGGTTTCATAAGCTTTTAGTAATTCTTAACCATACTCCATTTCGGTTGAGTCGCGTAGACTTGAGTCTATTTGCCGACAGCGTTAATAGCCGATTTGCATGATGGCGTCATTTGACTACAGCTACCAGAATGCTTTACGAATTTTCTTTCTTATTCAGATTTGTTTTCCCTCTTGAGGATAGTTAAACAATTGGTACTAATTAATTTACAAAAGAAAGTGGGCAAAGCATTCTGGTAGCTGTAGTCAAATGACGGCATCATGCAAATGGCCTATTGAAATAGGTGTATAAACGAACCAGAGGTACCAATTTTACTCGATTTCATACAGTCGTTGAAGATAGAATATTTGAGATACTTGTCCTAAGCCACTGTACATTGTCTGACAGACTGTTTCAGTAATACACTACGGTCGGAAGGAAACAATGCCACAGGCGACAAGTAGAACAAAAAGACATTGTCCAAAGAAATCCCCCAATTCTTTGTTTTTGTTGCTTTACCAAATCACAAGCTTCGTTCTAACCGTAGTGGATGACTCGACTGTTTCGGAAGAGATTGCAACGAAGTGTCCAAATTTATCGATATTTATCCTTCTGGCAAGTTGAGGTGCCGCAATTATGATCACTTTATATGAATAAGTTAAGATAGTCACTAATAAGATCAGTAAAATAAATAAATAAATAAATAAATAAATAAATAAATAAATAAATAAATAAATAAATAAATAAATAAATAAATAAATAAATAAATAAATAAATAAATAAATAAATAAATAAATAAATATAAATAAATAAATAAATAAATAAATAAATAAATAAATATATATATATATAAATAAATAAATAAATAAATAAATAAATAAATAAATAAATAAATAAATAAATAACTGTTTATTTAAGTGTCCTAGTCTTCTAGCGCTCGCGCACTAATTGGGGGACACTATACTCTCACACTCACTACCTCTACCTTGAATATTTTGCAAATAATCACTCGACTCACCAGTTCGTTTTTGATGGAGGGAGGAAAACCGGAGGACCCGGAGAAAAACCCTCGAAACAAGGGAGAGAACGAACTAACAAACTCAACTCACATAAAGTTCCCCGTCCGGGTATCGAACCAGGGACCCTGCACAGCGGTGAGACTAGGCAAGCGATCTAACCACTCGGCCACCCTTTCTCCCCGTAAGTGCATGCGAAAAACATGACAGTTGCTTATAAAAAACGGCTACTAAAAACCGACCATAGGTCCGTTTTTATTTGATGTGCACCCTCCCGGTAAATCTCCTGGTTACGGCCCTGTTACAACCGCTTAGCTAGCGTGCACTTCCTTACTAATTCAAATTTCCAGCTGACGGGCAACCGTCCAAAGTTCAAGCACTAGTTCAAGACTAGATATAGATAGATAAATATTATGAATTTTACATATTTATTGTTATTTATTTTTAAGCTAATATTCAAATAGTATATATATATATTCTTTAATATATTCGTGGATCGTATTACGAATATAATTTATTCGAAATGACCAAATGATTAGTTAGTAAAAATAAAAGAAAAAATAATTAGGATTAAAATTAGGATTAAAGTTGTAACATTGTAAAGCGCCATTGACTGAGCTAACGGAAATGGCGCTATAGAAATATTTATTATTATTATTATTATTATTATTATTATTATTATTATTATTATTATTATTATTATTATTATTATTATTATTATTATCGGCAGTAAATACGCATGAATGCTCTAATAAGCGGTCTTGGCACTATAGGGCGCACAAGCGTAGCAAATCTTACAAACTAACGACTTAACTATCTGCTTATAAAACATACTTATATATATATAGAAATGAATAAATAACTTATGATAAATGCTGAATAAACCTTATGACTTATGCCCAGTCTGAGGACATGGTCTCAGTCTTAATCCTATTGTCGAATTGGTAATATCCTAATTAGATTCATTTCCCTTAAAAAGTATACTAAACTGAAAATTAAATTAAATTAAAAAAAACTTAAGCGAATCACTTATTACTTAATTATCTTCGGTGATATTCTCGATAACGGATCTAAAACGCTAAAATTAAAATTCCTTATATTAATATTTCTGCTTTCTTATATTCATATTCCTCCTTATGGTTTTGATTCGGTTTTGTTTTATTTTGCATTACCTAAATTATAATGCATATTAAGTAATACAATCAACCTTGAACCTAAAAAACTATGTTATTAAAAGATGATAAAAGCTAAAAAACATTCTTAAAATATATACTTAAACATCAATCTAATGTCTCAATATCGTTGGCAGACTAGGGTGTGCTTTCACACTTGCACTTTAAATGTTCGTGCAATGTTCAGAGTACTTGAAATGACTACTTTCTGCATTTTTTCCAATACCACTGGTCCTTTCTTTCCAATCAGCTTCCTCATTACTTGATCCAGCAAATCCTTAGACCAACCTCCCAGAACGTCTATTATTATGTTTTATTATATGGCTAGATAATTTCCTGAATTCTGATTGGCTAACCCATGGTCTGTATTCTGCCATATCAGGACCGCTGTCCCGGATGAAAAGAAAAGTTTGCGTTTGGCAATTGTTTTAGCGGGACTTCTCAAAGCCATATAATAAATAAGTTATTAACCTCGTTAACGTTGAGGCGATATTTGCAGTTGTTTTGATTGATCAAGTAGGTCACGTGACCTATTTTGCATAATATCGCCTTAACGAGCAAAGATAGTTCAGGTATTAAGGCAGATTCGTATACATCTCTTAGGGAGAAGTAAAAATATACCATTAAGTCCTACCTACACACGACATCCATCTCCGCGTTTTAAATCAAAGTTTATGGGTTGATGGGAGCCAGGGTCTTGGTCACGTGATCACTTAATCTTAAAACTTTTCATCCTAAAATCTTAAGGTCGTCAAGTTACATGCCCATGCCAATTTTTGTAAGGTTTGAAATAAAAACGATTACAGAACAAAAATAAGATTGATTTTAGACCCCCCACAAAGCATTTCCAGGCCTTAATATGCTTGAGATGTCTTTACTGAACTTGGCAACCGTGTGGAGTAGCGATTCGAGTTGTTCATCATTACGACCATACAGCTTCAGATCGTCCATGAAGAATAGATGGGAGATTTTTACTTTGTTGATGTCATAGCCACATTCGATTCGCTGTTCTTTAGTTGACTTAGCGGTGCTAAAGCGAGACAAAACAGTAGCGGCGAAAATGAATCCCCCTGAAATATTCCGTTGTTTATCTTTATTTCATCTGATTTGATCTCTCCAGACTCGCTTTTAAGAGTGATATTGGTTCTCCAGTGGCACATTGCTGTTTCAATGAAGTTTCTGATGACTGGCGATATTTTGTATATGCTTAGGCATTCTTTTATCCAGCTATGTGGGACGCTGTCAAAGGCTTTTTTGTAATCTATCCAGGCTGTACTTATGTTGACTTCTTGTTTCTTGATCTTACGTCTTCCAGGACCATTTTATTGATCAGCAGCTGGTCTTTGCAGCCATAGGATTGCCGTCGACAGCCTTTCTGTTCTATCGGCAGAAGGTTGTTCTCTTCCAGGAAAATGTACGTTCTGTTAGAGAGGATTGATGTTAGGGCCTTATATGTTGTTGAAAGACATGTTATTGGCCTGTAGTTCTTTGGGTCTTCGGTTTCATCGTTCTTTGCTAACAGGTGAGTCATTCCCTTTGTAAGCCAGTCTGGTGTTTTTCCTGGATCCTTCATGATGATGTTAAATTCTTTAACTAAGTCTGCGGCGTGTAGAGAGGTAATATACTTAAGCCAGAAGTTTGGTATCTTGCCCGGAGCTTTCCAGTTGTTTCCATTCCTCATGGTACACTCAAATTCCTCCAACGTTATATCGTTCCATTTTTGTTCCTGTAACTCTCTGTGTAGATGGTTTTGGTCTTTTATCCAGCTTGCCGTATGGTCATGAGTTTTTGTATCTTCCCATATGTTTTTCCAGTATTCCTCCATTTCTTCTTTTGATGGTGATCTTTCTACCTTTATTGCTTTCAGTCTTTCCGAGTTCTCTGTACAGCTGTCTAGGGTTCTTTTGATGAAGTTATTTTGATGAAACTGTTTGTTTCTTTTTTCTAGTCTCCGTAGACGCTGTGCCTTTGCAGATATTTGTTGTAGCAGTGTTTCTTTTACCTTGGTTACGCAGTCGCTTGATGTTATTTTGTACTTTTGACAGGTTCTCTCCTTTTTCCTGTCGGAGATGTTTGAATTAACTTGGGTTTTGTAACTCACTTATGACTGACGCTTCTTTTCTTAGTCTTTCTATGTCTCTTTTCAGCTTTTCTTTCCACTTTGGTTCTTTCCTTTTCCTTACATTTCTTGTGGTCCTTTTCATCACTGGGTGATGGTTTGTCTCTGTTGTTACGACATGTGCTGCAGCATACATCAGATTGTTGATGTCTGTGATGTCTTTTAGCTTATGTTCTTTTTTATATCTTCGATGCTTTTATTTGCATGCTCAATAACTTTCCTGGTCTTTCTATTCGCTTTGATTTTTGGCAGCTTATCTCTGGTACTCATGTTTTGGTCATTCATCTCAACCCACTTGCTTAATATCTTAACCTTAATATCATCTACCATTTCTTGATCCTCTCGACTCGCTTGACTTTCCACTTCACTCTGTGATGTTGACTCTAGTTCCTCGTTGTATTGTTCTATTCCTGCTTCTTCATTGCTTTGCGTATCTGCGATATCTGCTCCTTCTTTATTCTCTCTGATATTCTTTCGTATTCCCTCTAGCTCTGCTTCTGATAATCTTTTGTTGTTGATAATGTCCCTTCTTACATTTGCTAACTTATTTTCGTCGATATACGGTCTTACTTCAGGGTTTGCTGCTCTCCATATGCTGTAACTTTGTTTTGTGTTAGAGCTCTGTGATGGTTGTTCTACTGCTTGGTAATATGCTTTTATTACTGATATATATTCATCACGTGCCCATTTTTGTCTTGCTACTTTTCTAACCTAACATGCCTAACAGGCATGCTTTTTGTAAGAGTTCCGCACTACTTAGCATTTCGATCTTCTCTAACCATTTTTTATAATTTTTCGCGGGAGTGTCCCCAGTGCTCCAACTACCACAGGCACTATATCTACACACTTACATTTCCATATTCGTGTAATCTCGCGTTTTAGGTCCTGATATTTTTCTATCTTCTCTTTCTCCTTCATGCTTTTAATTTTTTATTTAGAATCACAATATCAGGCTTATTATGTGCAATGTGATGATCTGTTTGTATTGTGAAGTCCCAGAGCAATTTGATCTCATCTGACTCGAGAATTGGCTGTGGCTTATGTTCATACCATTTTGATTCCTTTTCCAAGTTGAGTTTTTCACACAGTTTCCAATGGATGATTTGTGCTACTTTATCGTGCCTCCAGGTTCGATATTGGTTTTGAGCTAATATACCTTACATTCAGAGAGAATATGGCTGATAATTTCCTCCCTTTCACCGCAAAGCCTGCACAGGGGGGTTACATTCTGCTGGTCTATTCTTGCCTTTATGTTATTAGTCCTTAAGCTAGGCTTGATCCTGGGCAGCCATTATCAGCCCTTCCGTTTCCTTTTTCAGCTGACCTTTCTTAAGCCACTTCCATGTATCTTCATCTCTTACTTCCTCCGTATTTTGAAAGAACTGTGAATGTAGAGGTTTGTTTAGAAATCTTTGCCTCCTCTCATCTCGTATTGCTTTCATGTTCTTTTCTGGTTTTCCGTCAAATATTTGTTCTTGGTATACCTCGATCTTTGAGTACTATTTCTTTACGATTCAATATAGCTTTTCAGGCTACTAGTCTCAACTGACAGTCACACAGTCTTCGATACTGATTATTCCTCTCCCGCCTTCTGATCTCTTTAAATACAATTTATCAACGTCTCCTTGGGGATGAAAGGCGCGATAAATCGTCAATAATTTTCGCGTCTTCCTGTCTATCTGTTGAAGTTCCATCTTCGTCCAGTCGATAATGCCTGCACCATATCTAATGAGAGAAACTGCCCTCGAGTTAATGGCTTTCACTACATTTCCTCCATTGAGTTTTGATTTTAAAATCTTCCTTAATCTTCGAAAGTATTCCTTTTGAATTATTTGCTTCATTTCCGAATGTTTCACTTCATCTACCTCGAGAATTCCTAGATATCTGTATCCATCATCACTCAGTGATCTGATATGTTGATTCATCTGGCAATTTAATACCTTCAAACCTTACCTTTTTTCATTATCAGACATGCACACTTCGATATGCCAAACTCCATACCTATATCATTACTGAAAACTCTCACAGTCTGGACTAATGTATCGACCTGGTTTTCGTTTTTCCCATACACTTTGAGGTCATCCATATATAAAAGGTGATTAACGGTGCCTGTTCCTTTTCCTAGATTATATCCAGCTTTAATTTTCTTAACACAAATGTCAGTGGTATAAGTGCCATAACAAAGAGTAGGGGGGAAAGACTATCACCCTGAAAAATCCCTCTTCTGATGTAAACCTTCAGCCAAGGGCTTCCCTCCAAGCTGTTAATTCTGTTTTCCAATTATCCATGCTGTTTTGCAGTAGTTTGTTCACATTATCAGCCACACCAAACATGTTCATGCACTTGTTTATCCATGAGTGTGGTATCATGTCAAACGCCTAGGCCTGTTAGTCTCTTTTTACAGTTCTTTATCATCATCTTATCAATCAAGAGCTGGTCTTTAGTCCCTCTGGATGCCTTCCTACACCCTTTTTGTTCTTCTGGCAGGAAGGAACATTTTTCTAAATGTTGATAGATTTCTTCTGATAATATCCCTGTAAATAGCTTCCACATTACAGGCAAGCAAGTGATTGGTCTAAAATTACTTACTAAGGATCCCAAACTTCTGTCCTTCACAATCAGGACAGTCTTTCCAAAAGTCATCCAATTTGGTGTTGAATGGTTTTGCAAGCACTCATCCAGCTGCAGTGTCAGCTGTCCCAACACTGAGGAGAAATTCTTTAACCAATATCCTTGTAGTCCATCAGGACCTGGTGCCTTCCAATTGGAAGTCTTTTTCAGATGGTTCAGAACCATTTGTATATTGATTGTTATGTTGTTTTGTCGTTGGACATCTTCAAGATCTTCTTCCAACCTCTTTAGCCATTCAGCATCTTGATTATGCTCTGCACCCTTTTCCCATAACTCTTTCCAAAATGTCTTACTCTCTTCTGCATCAGGAGTAATGGTAGGATCTCTCTCAACACCCTCTAATTCATCAAACAATTGTCTCTGATTTGATTTAAACATCCTGTTTTGACGGTACTGGTTGATTCTTTCTTCATAGCGATTTAACTTTGCAGCTTGTGCAGTCACTCTCTGTTTTAGTTCTTCAAGCACGACTTTCCTTCCTTTATTGTTAAGATGGTACTTTTTTTCTAGGAGATGGATTTTTTCAGAGGTTGCTTTATCCTCTGAGATGATACTGATATCTCTACGCAGCTGCTTGATTTTCGACTTCATTCTCCTTTTCCACCATGGTTCATCAGATTTTTTACTCGCTTTTCTTTTGCATCCTAGTTGGTTAGCAACAACATTTGCTCCAGCAATCAGTAGCCTATTTGTTTCAGTTATGGATGTGTTGTCTATATATTTCAAGACTGTATTCACTTCCGAGACTACTTTCCTTAATCTAGATCGTTCAATAGATCTTAAGTTTGGAGGTTTTAATTGGTAACTCATCTTTTTCCATTTCATCAAGAATCATCTTTAAGATGGTTACCTTATTCTCGTCACAGTTTTCTTGCCTCATTTTCTCTGCTATTGTGTGAAACCTGAATTCTTGGCGATCTATAATTTCCTCATCTTCGGTACAACTTTCTGGACTTTCAATGCCTACATTTGGTGGTGCATCTTCATTTCTTTCTAAATTGTGGTCCCTCCTTAGTTCTTCTATTTCTACCTCTGACAGCCAACCATTTGTTTTGATCGCTCGTGCTTGGTCAGCCAACCTTTGCTCACTAATTTCCCAACCTCCTTCATTATTCCAAATGGTCATCATTCTCTTTCTGTATCCTCTTACAGATGGGTCACTTTTTAGATAACACTTCATAACTTTCTTGTTTACTTCTTTTGTCCATCTTTTCCTAGCAGTCGCTTGATGACGACCGGGTCTATGCTGCTCACCCATAGAACACCTGCCGGACGAGACATCATCACCCTCAGCAATGATCCCATTTACGACTATTTCCATTCCATTTAAGACTATTTCCATAGTCCAGTAGATTTTTTTTTCAGGGATGGTGTTTGGCACTTACTATCGCTTGAATTACATTGTTTTTGTCCTGCCCATCATTTGAAAACCGCAAATCCGCGTGGAAAAGGCCATATTGTAAAACATGGACTGGACTGGACTCAAAATCTGTAAAACATGGACTGGACTGAAAAAATCTGTAAAACATGGACTGGACTGAAAAAATCTGTAAAACATGGACTGGACTGAGAAAAATCTGTAAAACATGGACTAGACTGAGAAAAATCTGTAAAACATGGACTGGACTGAAAAAACTAATCTGTAAAACATGGACTGGACTGAGAAAAATCTGTAAAACATGGACTGGACTGAAAAAAAAATCTGTAAAACATAGACTGAGAAAAATCTGGACTGAGAAAAATCTGGACTGAGAAAAATCTGGACTGAGAAAAATCTGTAAAACATGGACTGCACTGAGAAAAATCTGTAAAACATGGAAATGAACTTCACTAAATTCGCTTAATTCTAATTAAAGAAACCCTCTTGCTCAATCATAGATCACATTTAGACTCGCAAATCTAAGCATTTCGACAAGTTTAACTGAAAATAATAAACAGCATCACGACCAGAGTGCTTAATATAATTTTTTCCTATAATTTGACATGTCCTCAGTAAATTGTTACTTCGGTTGTATATAAATTACACCTTTTTAAAGTCAAAGGCGGCTATGTAGTTGGGCTGTTCGTGGTCAAAGGTGGCCCGCGAAGAAGTCATGCTACCGCGCCAAATAACTTGTGATGCTTCAAAGTTTTTATTATATCCATGTCCATGTTCTACAGATTTTTTTCTCAGTCCAGTCCATGTTTTACAGATTTTTTCAGTCCAGTCCATGTTTTACAGATTTTGAGTCCAGTCCAGTCCAGTCTATATTTTACAATATGCCTTGGAAAAGTCACGTGATTGCACAGTGAAATCAGAAAAATCAAAATCAAAATGAAAATAAATATGATACTAGTCTATGATGAAACTGATATTTTTAATTTGTGGTAAATAGTTTTCTGGTAATTTTCTGCCACAGAAAGAAATGCATTTTCTGGATCAAAACTGGCAATAAAAACATTAACTGGCTTGCTTGATCAGAAATGAACATTATCAGTATTCTGCTCGCCCTAAGCCAGTTAAAATCGACGAATTTCGCTGAAACTCATTCAGAGGTTAGAAGAAAGCATAAACAACACACTTTAGAAGTCTTGTGGAATTTTATTAAAATTAAGACAGAAATTTTGAGTGATATTGAGTGCCATACATTCTCTTATAAATAGCCACTAATAGTGAGCTTGGGCTACCTGTGCTGTTTTCGGCTAGCGGACTCGAGGCCTTCACGGCGGCGACCGACCGGACTGCTTTCAAAATGTTTTCGTTTGTTTAACTTATAAACTTATCTACTTTGACTCTTGTGATAATAGAGTACGAAAACTAAAAGCTTGGATTACTTTGATGTTGCACTTGAAGATATTTTTGTCGCTTGATAGCGATGTACGAAGTCTGGCAATCGACTGCAGTGCGATATTCCGATTGCGTAATTATAAGTCATGTCTAAACTTGCTTCGGTACTTCGATGGTTTTACTCCTGAAATAGCTTGTACTAATACTAGGAATTTAATGATCTAAAAAGCTTCTTCTTTAAACAACGTCTGTATATATATATTTTTCGTGTGTATTGAACATGTCTGCTGGGAGTGTTTGTAGTTCTTAACTAAATATCAATTTTGTCTATAGTCTGATTTCTACATAAATCGTGAAAAGCAAATATCGTTGATCTGTGAATAGTTCGGGACTCCTTCGGGAGTCCCGGAATAAAAAACATATTTCCTTTAATCTCTTACCCAGAGCCCACATTACTTTAAGAATATCGTGAAAAACCCTCAAATGGTCAGCTTGGGCTACCTGTGGTTTGTCTACGTCTGAGTGAGTGACATTCGACTCCCCACAATAACTCGATCCACGAGTTAAAAATGAGTAATAGCGAAATTTCGCTAATAAATCTTAAAAGTCACATTTTACACAGGAAATTAATTAAAAATTCCATTCCTGATTGTGAATTAATCAACAACAAACTCTCAGCCATGTAGGCGTTTGATTAGTCACACTATGGATGTTTATCAATTTTTGTGGCTAGAGCCTCGTAGAGGCCCTAGCTACTAGAGCAGATTTCGTATGAGTGTGAAAAACTACGGCACGGTTACGGCGCGGCACGGACACGGCACGGAACCTCGCCTGCTGATTTCTTTACAAATTTACAAAGACACCAGCAGGCGAGGTTCCGTGCCGTGTCCGTGCCGCGCCGTAACCGTGTCGTAGTTTTTCACACTCATACGAAATCTGCTTTATGTCATCGTGTTGTAAGTCCGTAACCACCACAGGAACTCCACACTCTGCAAAACTTCGGCAAAAATCGACACTCGGTAAACTTCGGGACCAATTAGCAGTTTGGAATGATCTTCACTGATAAAGAAAAGACTCGGAACCGGTTATCTCTCGAATATTTGCTCGTAAGCTGCCTCATGGAATAAATAACATGGATGTCAGTTAGCCACAATTCTATGGTTGGGCCGGAATGTTGCAATATTGGCAATAAAGTTCAATTTATATTCAATAAGCCATATAAACATTCAATAAAGTTCAATTTATATTCAATAAGCCATATATATATTCAATAAATTTGCCATGATTCAGACTCAGCATATGTCAGTGTCATACTTCACTACAATTCAATTTTTTATTCAAAAAGCCATTTATACATTCAATGAGTTCCCATATTTATTCAGTAAATCACTCATGGTTTATATTTACCTATTTATATGCGATATTTTGCCATTTCTATTCAATTTTTCCCTTTATATTCAATACTTGACATTTGTATTCAATGGCTCATTTATATATTCAATAATTTCTGCAATACTTAGTGGTCAGTGGCTAGCATTCGCTTGGGTTTCCTGTGGAAAAAGTGGCCTGGTGACTAGTCACGTGCAAGGCTGCCATCTTTATCTTTTTTGGAAGTGAAGGTAAGAAATTCCATGTATATGATAATTCTATGCTAGAAAAATGCTTTTTTTTCCTCTTAATTGGTCAATACCATGATCCTTCAGTTGTGTTTAACTTTTTTTTAGATAATGGATCGCCAATTAATAAGGGAAGAAATACAAAAAGCACTTATCAAAATCGGACAGCAAGCTCCAAGGAGTACATCTACACCTACCAGTAAGTACGAGCTTTAATCATTTTTGCTACCGGGAAACATGGCAGTTTTTGGGTTTTGGACTGTTTTTACAGAGTATTTGCTTAGGGATTCACTCTAATTAATTGGGTAAAGTTCAAAATTTTGAACTTGTAAGGTAACGAACGTGTCAAGCCAAGGTTTTCAAGCGAAATAACTTAAGCTTAATAGATCTAATTAGCAATATCGATCAATACACCATCAAAATTACAGTTAGCTTATTTATACAATATCTACTCGTATATAGTGTTTTTCTCAGCAATTATGTTTTGTTAGGCTGGCTTTGTGATTGTCACTGTGGTACTGACCGTAGCAGATCAATAAAAATCTCTTATAGGGTATAGATAGCTTTTCGTAGATTTTCCAAATCTTACAAATCTTAAAGCTTGAGCTGATTAAATCAAAATTACATCCTTTATAAGCCTTAATAAAATGGCTTCTGACAATTTCCTTGTTATAACTGCAATTTTGGAAGAATAAACTACATTTATTATCATCATCATCACATCACCACCATCATCATCATCATCATCATCATCATCATCAATATTATTGTTATTATTATTATTGGAATTTTCTTTGAATTTTCTAGTTAAGTATTTTATATTTTTCCATTCTTATGGTCACATATTAGTTATTCAAAATTGTTATTTTTTTCACTTATTCGTGTAGACTTGTGTAATCAACTATCAACCGAAAATCCAACCAATACTACAAACATAGCAGGAGTCATAGGTAGAGCAAGAGACCTCCTTAGATCAAACGTTAGCAGCTCACTTGGTAGTCTAACTCAGCAGCCCAAGCAAAGGCGTTTTAGTCCACATCATGCAATACACTTCTGCCAAGGCACCCAAAAAGCCTGAACAAAAGACATTGGAAATGGCAGTGATAGACTATATGGATCTAGAAGAATTTGCAGATGAAAACGGAGCTCCAGATGTTCTTCCAAACTACAATCTAGGCAATGATGACATGCTATTTTCTGGTACTAGTCACCAGGCCACTTTTTCCACAGGAAACCCAAGCGAATGCTAGCCACTGACCACTAAGTATTGCAGAAATTATTGAATATATAAATGAGCCATTGAATACATGTACAAATGTCAAGTATTGAATATAAAGGGAAAAATTGAATAGAAATGGCAAAATATCACATATAAATAGGTAAATATAAACCATGAGTGATTTACAATATACTGAATAAATATGGGAACTCATTGAATGTATAAATGGCTTTTTGAATAAAAAATTGAATTGTAGTGAATATACATGGCTGAGTCTGAATAATTATGGCAAATTTATTGAATATATATATGGCTTATTGAATATAAATTGAACTTTATTGAATGTATATATGGCTTATTGAATACAAATTGAACATTACTGAATATACATATGGCTTATTGAATATAAATTCCCGGCCATACCAATCGATAAAAATCGATCATCGGAAACTAATCGAATTAATCGATATTAATCAATATTAATCACTTGATTAGTATTGATTAATATCGGAAATCGATGAAAATCGATACTCACAACCCAAATTACTCTAATCATATCGATTATTATCCGATTTTCATCGATTAATATTATCGATTCTTACATTCGCCACGGGTTTGAAACTTGATCTAAAGATTATTGTGAAACACATTCATCAAACTGCTAATACTCTGCTTCATATTCACATCAACTATTCACCATGGATGTGAGCGGTGCTGAGGTTGATGCTGAAGTCGTCGATGTCGTAATTAAAAGTGTTGTGAAGGGATATCACGAGTGCCCTTTTCAAGTCTAAGTCAGCGAAATATTCACGGTGTCAAAAAAGCATGGAGAGAAAGGGAGGGCTTTCAAAGTTCATGATGTTAGAGCGGCTATAGGGCAACTTGGCTATCTTGATCTTTGTTATTGTACAGTGTTTCTTCTGTGGTTGTTTTACAGCCGGAATAATACATTTTAAAAATCGATATTAATCGATGAAAATCGATAATTATCGATGAAAATCGATAATAATCGATACTCACACATTTCTGAGTTATCGATTTTCATCGATTTCCGATATTAATCGATTGATTAATATTGATTATTATTGATTTTTATCGATTTATATCGATTATCGGAATTATCGATTGGTATGGCCGGGATAAATTGAACTTTAGTTGAATATTGCAACATTCCGGCAACCATACAATTCAGAGCTAGACCAGAGCGAAGCGACTATAAGAAATGGAAAACAACACTCGCTGATTCCATACAAGGAACAAAGATTGCTGATAAACAATCTCCTGCGAAAACAAAAGCGAACTGAGCCTCTTCGGAGGATATGTGAGCCTCGTAAGAACCTAATACTCAACTAATATCCTTTTTATTCACGGACAGCTATATACAATGGTTCTACAAGCTAGCCACATGCGCATATTATGCGCCTAATTTTATAGAATGAGGAAACGAAATTTGTCCATCAAAAATAAAATGGAGCGAAGTCATTACAACATGTTACAACGTTGCGAAGTCGGGGGCTGCGAAGAACGTTTAGGAACTTTATCCTAAGTGCTAGATTAGGTCTAGATTACAAAATTACAAATTCCTTCCCTCTTCCCAGTTTCTTAGTTACCTGCGTAAGACACGTAGCCAGATTCCCCAAATCCGGCCTTCTCACCCAAAGATACAACAACCGATACGTGATCGGGCTCGATATCGACTGGTCCTTTGCAGTTTTCTATTCTTTCTCGATACTTGGGCTGGGATTGGTATTGGCCAGGAAACTTTGTAGAATCTTGTAGTTGAGCGTAACTTCGTTTGGTCGGTGTCGCGCCTGCAAAGAAACACCATTGAATGGAAAACACAGTTCCGATCTTGGTCTTTGTGTCGGTCTCGATCTCGGCATTGCTGATGTTGCTCCCAGAAAGGTAAGAGCGATTCATGGTAAATGTCTTTTGATAGTGTTCAGATTTCAACTCTAAAGCGTTTGGTTTACTTCGTTTGTCTTGCTGACAGATATTATTGGCGCTAGTTGATGACGCCAATGAAAAGTTTTAGACGCGAAGTGGTTCAGATTCCAGCTCCAGAGCAGCTAGCTGAAATGCTCGATATGAACTGAAAACTTTTCAAAGATCTTAATTTATATATGCAGAGAGTTGCATCAATTTCTATGATTGTGGTGCAATAGCAGGAAGTCCACGGACCAATCATTGCGTCTGATCGTCTAAATTATGCTGTACGTCACAACCAATCGACAAGGTAGCCCAAGCTAATATAATTTGTAATAAGAGAATGTATCTTGATGGAGAATATGTTGAATTTTACTCAATAAAAATATCAAAAATGACAACTGATTAGTCACGAAACTGTCTTGATGTTTAAATGAACTTCTTCTTAAAACTTAGTCTCAATGTTTAAATGTTTAATTCTTGTAAATGCCATCTGCAAAAAGTGCAATAGGGTCGTGATCATGACATGCTTTTATATTCTAGTGAAGATTCTAGTACTGTAACTCTGCTTGTCAAACTTAGTATCCTCGATTTGATAAAATTACCTGATCGATAAGAAGATACAACACTGATATAAACTGATTGTTCGTGTTTTTTCTTTTCAGTTTTAATTTTGTTAAACTCGCATTTTGAGTCTTGAAAAGGTACAACGTGTGTTGCATTGTTTTGATTGAAATTAGAACCGGTATTGGGCGTTTTGATTTTTAGTTAATTTCATATGTAAAATCTAGAACGTGGTGGGGCTACTTTTAGCGGTGTTAAAATCACTAGTTGAGATCGGCTAGCTATAATAAAAATGTGATTTAGTGAACAAGAGTATCCATACTAGAGTAAGTGAGTGAGTGAACTAGCGACGGAACCACCGATCCAGAAAGGTAAATATATTCTGTTTGTAAAAAGTAGAGAAAAACGTCGAGCAACTAAAAGTACAAAACAGAAGTGGACGAATAGAAAGACTTCTTTGATAAAATAAGAAACTGTGCTGATGGGTTCGACACCATAGAAGTGTTTCAATTCAGGTCGTATCACCATCTTTTTAGAGGAAGCTGGCAAACATGGCCCCGTTTCTTTATTATTTCTTACGTTTTCGCCTCAGGGAAAATCATGCAAGACCCCTTGTTGTGTTCCGTTCCATTTGAACACTCTGCTTTTCAAAACACCGAACAATAGACCGGGTGGGGGCCCCGTTCTCAAACACGTTTCTATTAGAGGAGGCAAAGCTCCTCGCTCCTCTGTACTCCTCGCTCCTCCATATTCCTCGCCCCTCATGTTCCAGAACCGCTATTTGTATACTACTTCCATCAGTCCATGATGATTCTTAAAAGAAAGAACAACTATCAGCCCACAAAGAAAATTAAACGTCGTGCCAGGTTTAGTGTACATTTCGCCAACGATTTTACAACTTTTGACTGAATCACATAAGCAAAAATTATATGAAGTATTGGGTATTCGACTTTAAATAAGTCATGTTCAAGACTGTTGACCAGTAATACTTGTACTATGTCACACAAACTATCATGATCAAATTTTATCGAATCAGTCTCACAGATTACCGAATTAATTGTAAAATTTTACTAAATACCCAAAGTTCCAACATAGTTCTGTTAAAATTAAATTTCTAAAATGTTTACAACCTGTCTGTAAATCATGTTGCAAATATATGTTTGTGGGACGTGAATTATTTCATGGCAAATTGTGGTTTTATATCGGTGCTACTGTTTGCAGAGGATAAGTGGCGAGTGACAAGCTGTGTGGTCGGAGATTCGTTGTTACATTTGAGTGATGACAGATTAGTAGCATACACGACGCCTCAATGTTTTAAAAAATGGCCCAGTTCTTGTTCATTCTAACTCGAAATAGGCAAAAAAGAAATGCAGAAATTGTGTATGGTCCATTGTGAAATCGGTATTGTTTCTTTGTTTCGTTGTTTCGTTGTTTCTGTGTTTCGGTGTTTCGGTGTTTCGTGGTTTAGTAACACCCTATCTGTGTCTGCTTATCTGTGTATCTGTGTTACAAGGTAGATGTATTTATACTAACTAATTAACATTTCATAGTTGTGACGTTGCTAATATAACTCGTCAAGCTGGTTCTAACTAGATGATGTAAGAATTAAAAATGATTGTTGATCTAAGGAAAAACCTATAGCATCTACTTGCGGATGAATATGGATATAATTCGTCGACTCAATCCTAATGACAAGACTAGTAACTACGTTTTAGCTATAAAATACTAATAAGATACAAGATTTATAACAGTAGGGGGAGAATGAGCGTTCTGCATCAGGTATAACTCGGTATGACTCGGTATGACTCGGTACGTAACTATAAATAAACCCGTTACATCATTTTGTAACTAAAAATAAATCCGTTGATGGTATTCACGGTACGTGAACCTAGTAACTCGGTACGACTCGGTATTCACGGTACGCGAACCTGGTATCGATGACGCATCATTTGGTAACTATAAATAATTCCGTCGATGATATTCATGGTTGGTAAAAGGGAAAACACCGTTTCTGGGCCCGGGGCCCCAACGGGGCTACCCCCCCCCCCCCCCCCCCCCCTTCATGCCCGAGCGGAGCCGGGCTAACTCCTACTGGGTGGTATGGTATGTGGTACGGTGAATCGATGAGGTCACGTCTATTTTTAGAAGAACGGAACGAGGTGCGATGAGGTACAGGGAACACGGGCTGCCCGGGCTACCCGGGCACTACCCTCCCCTCCCTTGTGTAATCAGAGGAGATCGATTTGACAGGCCCCCCAGACGACCGTCAGATCTAGTTTGAGAACAGGATTTTGAAGAGCGACGCCGATTCCCTTTCTTACTTTGTCAAAGACGCCCTTCTATTTGTCTACTATACTTTTTGCTCAACGTTTTGCTCTTCTTCTGGCAAACGGATTATATATATTTACCTTTTCGTGGTCTGGTGATTCCACCTCTAGTTTCACCACTTTTCAATTATAACTAAGTGATCTCCGCGAGTGATTGTAACACCACTAAAAGTAGATTAAAAAAAAGTTTATCGAACCAGACCGAAAATAATCTATTGTGAAGTTTAACGGAAAAATATATAGTATAGTGGCAGAACCAGTCATCCGATTATTCAATGAAAGTTCAACGAACAGAAAAATATACAGTATATATAGCGGCAGAAGCATGCACCCAATTATTCGACTCTACTTTATCGCCGTCCTACGAAGAAATCACTGTTGAGTTTCTACAGACAGAATTAAGTTTTATCTTCTTGTCAACTGAGTCACTTATAGTTTATCGAACGAGACCGAAGATTCACCTATTAGTGAAGTTTTCAAAACAGTTTAGCGACAGAACCACTCATCCGATGGTTCACCAACTCGGGAGTCATGGCTATTTTTAGAATAGATCGTGGTGCAATAGGGACCTATGTGTGCATGTTATGTGACGTCATGTATGACGCTGATGCATGGATGCGCCAGACGTTTGAGTATTGATTTCAAAAATGGACCTTTGGATGATAGTGGGTATTTGAAAGAAGTGTAGACTTGTGTGATGAATGAATTAATGTTGAACACCAGTAACAGTTGTAATTGGTTTTATTTATTTTTTCGACATTTCTACACTTTTTTCGTTTATCATAAATGTCCATGTAGTGAATTGCAACCACCTTTCAGAGAAAAGAGGTTCATTCGTCATAGGTTCTCTATGAATGATCAAGTATCTTTCTCTCTTCTTCGTTGTTGGTCTTCTTGTTGTTGCTGTAGTCCCGTTAATTTCCTTCGACGCATTTGCTCTGCTAAGGGTACACCACCGAACTGCCCACGACCTGATGTAACACCGTTTTGTGGTCCCACTTTAAATGTAAGCCCTTTGAACCAGTCAGGATGAGGTGACTTGCATGAGAAGTTAATCCTAACATCATCCATAATTGCTTTAGTTCTTCAGCTTGTTTTAACCTTTCCGCACAGTCGCGTATGGGTTTGTGACTCGTAAAGTAGGGAGAACCGTTTATATATTTATCACACTGAAAAACGGCATACAAAACCAACCATCCGAATGAGATCATAAATCATTCTGCAGTAACTGAACGGTGGCTATTCTGACACATGCAAATTCAGATCTTTTTCACGGTTGAAAGGCACACAGACAAACCAGACTCAAATTCAGTGTGAAAAGTCCTTTTATTCAAGTTCTTAGTTTTACAATTCAACACGATTCCTCTCGATCATCAATGAGTTTTAATTTCTTAAATTTCAACGACAGTTGATGGACTGCATCACAATCTCGACAACGACAAAACTTGGCTTTCATGGTATACATCCACTGGAAAGACGTAACGGCAAATGTCACACTCAACCAGCTGATTGTCACGGCAATAGTACCCTTCTCGCCACAAGCATCGGGGGCATTGAACTACAGGTATGGTGTAGAACGGTTTAAAGTCACGACAAACGTGACACTCTTTGGGTTCCTCGTCTGAACTTTCTGCCGATTCTGAACTTTCCGACGCTTCATCGCTTTCTTGTTTGCTTTCTTGTTCATCCTCTTCGTCACTGTTTTGACTTTCAGACAAGTCGCTGTCCTCCTCTTGCTCAGGTTGCCTAGCAACCAAATCCGCCAGCACCTTTTTGTTGCGAATGAGTTTTTTGTCAATGCCTATTTCTGCCAGTCCTTCTGTGAACGTTTTGAGCCCTCTTGGAACTTTAACTTCGAGATGGTAAGGTAGCATGACATACTCAACGAGCTCTACTATGTTGGTGACAGGGATTCTTCTTTGATGGTACATCATTTCACCGTGAGAGTTCCAGTACAAAATACTTTTCGAAGACGCCAGGGTATGAAGAAATGCGAGAGCCTTTTCTTTGGGGATACTCTGGGAGAGATCCTGCCGAACCTCTTCAATATCGTCGTCGACAAAACTGTCCCCTTCGGTGTCGGAAACCATATTGTCTTCAGAATCAGTGCAATCGCTATGTGTTCTTTTCATGTTGCTCCCTCAAATGATCAACGTCAAAATGAGCTTCTTCTTTATGGGCAGGAGTATTTATAACAAAAACAGACTTAAAGCCGACATCAGGGGTGACATGATATCAGACACAAAACCACCACCTCGTTGAGCTAGAGTTTGTTTCTTGATTTTGAAAGGAACGGATGGGTCAGCTAATTCACGTATGTCGTCCACATGCTCTCTCAGTCTTTCTTTTTGAGCAGTTGTGATGGGTAACAACCCTTTGGATAAATTCGAGCAAACTTCACAAATGGCATGAACCTGTTCTGGACTAGCGGTGGCCAATAAAAGCGTTCTCTGATGTGGAGGACAATAGGTTAAGTGATACAAATACCCAAAATGGTCACAGATCAAACGGCTCATGTTGTCTGGACGGAAGACACCTTTAAATGAAACTTCAACGGAAAAAACTCCTATATATATTTTTCCTTTATAGCCGAGCCTAGACAAGACGAGCCTAGAGGAGACGAGCCTAGACGAGCCAAGACGAGCTTAGACGAGCCGAGCCTACCCGGGCCGAGCCGAGCCTAGACGAGCCGAGACACGAGCCGAGCCGAGCCTAGACGAAACATGAGCTGAGCCGAGCCGAGCCACGAGCCAAGACGAACTGAGCCGAGCCGAGCCGAGACAAGACGAGACGAGACACGAGCCGAGCCGAGCCAAGCCAAGAAGAGACGAGACGAGACGAGATGAGCCCACTCATGCGTGAACTACTCACCTATAATGCTTCACCCATAACAATTTTTAACTTATTTTCGTTTGGACACGAGATGGGTCGGACGTGTCCTATATGCGGCAAGTTCATGCAACACGTGTGGTCTCATTTAAGTCGAGTACACAAGATCGATGGTCCGAATCGAACACGATTACTACAAGAAGGAAAAATTCAAAAGAGTGGTCAGCGGTTTGCGCCCTACCCTCAGGTTAAACCTCATGTGGAAACCAAATGTCACCGGTTTCAATTACTTCACCCGTTCACAGCCTTAGTGGCCGGAATGACCGGCTCTGGAAAGACCGTCTGGGTTCAAAACTTACTGGAACATGCCAATCAAGTCATTCAGCCCCCGCCTCAACGTATTGTTTGGAGTTATTCCCAATGGCAACCCGCTTACGATCAGATGCTCAGAACGGTTCCTGGGATCGAGTTTGTCAAAGGGATACCACATGACCTCGACGAGGATTGGTACTTTGATCCCAAGATCAACAATCTGATGGTCATTGATGACCAAATGACCGAGACTTCCAACGACAAACGTATCTTGAATCTATTCACAAAGGGATCCCATCACCGAAGCCTCAGTGTCGTCTTCCTCTTGCAAAATGTCTATTTCCAAGGCAAAATCATGCGCACCTTGAGCCTGAATGCAGCCTACCTTGTCCTGTTTAAAAATCCCAGAGACAAACTACAAATGATGACGTTAGGAAAACAAATGTATCCAGGAAAGATGGACCAGTTTGTTCAAAAGTACGAGGCCGCTGTTCAGCGGCCCTACGGCTACCTGTTTGTGGATCTCAAGCCCAACACCCCAGAGGGGTGTCGACTGCGTACCAACGTTCTTCCCAATGATGTCCACCCATCACAGACTGGGGGTCAAACAGATGCGACGAAGACTATCGCTAACTTTTTTGAGCGTCAAGGGTACTTACAGCCACCCCAACTTAAAGCCATGCAGGAACTAGAAGAACAGATGGACGCCATTTTGAAAGACCCCACCCTATTTCCAGAGGTGAAAATCAAAGAATACGGTTCATTGTTGAATCGTTACCTTGCTCTCAAACAACAACTCTCCAACACCGGTTTAACGATACCGAGACAGGAACCTATTTCAACCGTACCAACAATGGTCGACCAGAGTCAGCCCCCAGCTTACGTGACGACTCCGCAAAACGTGTCTTCGACAAGTCTGACTAGTGACAGTGGTATTGGCACAGCTACACCGAAAGAACCTTCCCTCCTCCAACGTCTGACATCCAAAATCAAAACACCTTTCAAATCTACTAGTCCACAGGGAACAGAGGAGATACCGTCGACTCCATTAAAACTAGACCAACCCTCTACTTCCACTCCCATCACTCTGTCGAGTGTAGCCCCACCAGAGTTTCCACCCACGCCTCCATCCAGTAAAGAAAAACCCCAAGCTCCCAGGTGGATACGTTATCAAGATGAACATAAGTATAGAGGACAGGTGTTCCAACCTCCACGACGCTCAGAACGAATAAGAGCCATGATTAAGTCCATACCCGGTTGGGAAAAATATTAAATAGTCTTTGACTCATGTAACTAAAATAAAATAAATAAATAAAAAGAAAGACAGAACTGAAATAAAACCAATTACAACTGTTACTGGTGTCCTGTTGTTTTATTATACTTCTTCAGATGTTCACGTTTCAACACGTTGCAACAACAAGAAGACCAACAACGAAGAAGAGAGAAAGATACTTGATCATTCAAAGAGAACCTATGACGAATGAACCTCTTTTCTCTGAAAGGTGGTTGCAATTCACTACATGGACATTTATGATAAACGAAAAAAGTGTAGAAATGTCGAAAAAATAAATAAAACCAATTACAACTGTTACTGGTGTTCAACATTAATTCATTCATCACACAAGTCTACACTTCTTTCAAATACCCACTATCATCCAAAGGTCCATTTTTGAAATCAATACTCAAACGTCTGGCGCATCCATGCATCAGCGTCATACATGACGTCACATAACATGCACACATAGGTCCCTATTGCACCACGATCTATTCTAAAAATAGCCATGACTCCCGAGTTGGTGAACCATCGGATGAGTGGTTCTGTCGCTAAACTGTTTTGAAAACTTCACTAATAGGTGAATCTTCGGTCTCGTTCGATAAACTATAAGTGACTCAGTTGACAAGAAGATAAAACTTAATTCTGTCTGTAGAAACTCAACAGTGATTTCTTCGTAGGACGGCGATAAAGTAGAGTCGAATAATTGGGTGCATGCTTCTGCCGCTATATATACTGTATATTTTTCTGTTCGTTGAACTTTCATTGAATAATCGGATGACTGGTTCTGCCACTATACTATATATTTTTCCGTTAAACTTCACAATAGATTATTTTCGGTCTGGTTCGATAAACTTTTTTTTAATCTACTTTTAGTGGTGTTACAATCACTCGCGGAGATCACTTAGTTATAATTGAAAAGTGGTGAAACTAGAGGTGGAATCACCAGACCACGAAAAGGTAAATATATATAATCCGTTTGCCAGAAGAAGAGCAAAACGTTGAGCAAAAAGTATAGTAGACAAATAGAAGGGCGTCTTTGACAAAGTAAGAAAGGGAATCGGCGTCGCTCTTCAAAATCCTGTTCTCAAACTAGATCTGACGGTCGTCTGGGGGGCCTGTCAAATCGATCTCCTCTGATTACACAAGGGAGGGGAGGGTAGTGCCCGGGTAGCCCGGGCAGCCCGTGTTCCCTGTACCTCATCGCACCTCGTTCCGTTCTTCTAAAAATAGACGTGACCTCATCGATTCACCGTACCACATACCATACCACCCAGTAGGAGTTAGCCCGGCTCCGCTCGGGCATGAAGGGGGGGGGGGGGGGGGGGCAGAAACGGTGTTTTCCCTTTTACCAACCATGAATATCATCGACGGAATTATTTATAGTTACCAAATGATGCGTCATCGATACCAGGTTCGCGTACCGTGAATACCGAGTCGTACCGAGTTACTAGGTTCACGTACCGTGAATACCATCAACGGATTTATTTTTAGTTACAAAATGATGTAACGGGTTTATTTATAGTTACGTACCGAGTCATACCGAGTTATACCTGATGCAGAACGCTCATTCTCCCCCTACTTATAACTAACATTAAACTGGTAGAAAGGGTCTTAATTCTGAATGTTTGTCGTGAACCGAAACATTCACCTGTTTATCATAATCAATTGTGCGCATGTCCGATAAATAAACTAAGATGAAAAAGTTCCTAGTCATTAAGGTAAACTAGTGTTTACCTAAGTTCACACTACGAGCATAAAGATGTCAAACTCTGTACACAAACATAGTTTTACCACTACAAAGGCAAGTTTGTAGGAACAGCTGGATTAGCACTAAAAATATCAAACATTTCCTTCATAACAATTACATAACGGATTTCAGCCAGGAAGAATGGGAGTACAAGTGTACTAGGATTGGGATCCCTTTCTAGCCAGGTAGAAAAGGAGTACAAGTGTACTAAGATTGGGTTCTTGTTGCCGTTCAAACAGGATTCAAAGATTCAATCTCAATATATAATAAACTTAGGATTGAAACGTATTCAACTAATACCGGGATTATAAAGCTACAAGTATTAAAGTAAGATCGAGTACTTTTTCAGTTAAAAAAAATGGAAACTGAACCAACTTTTGTGATCTGAGAGCAGTAAACATAAATTTACTTCTCGAAACATGAATGAGCTCGATCAGTACATTCAGGGGTACGTCCCAGAATTTGATAAACAACGGCAAAAACTATAATACCAGCTGGAAGCACGTCTTTTAAGATTTGAAAATTGTCAGAAAATTATGCAGCTTATTCAAGATACAGGAGTGTTTACGGTAGCATACAAAGAAAATTTTGCCATTTACGTCTGTATCCATGTATTACAGGTATCTAAACTGCTACAGTAAATAAGCACGTTTTTTAGGCATTGGGGTTTGCCAAAAAATGCAATGTTTTGTGACATCTACAAAAACATTTGAAATTCCTTCCATAACAATGCCACTATGACAGGAGCCCATTACTGGGCTCCTGGCCATGACCACGTGGTGCCATTTTCAGTCATATGAAATCCAGTGCCTTAGTGTGCTTTATACAATATTGTTTTCTGGGTCTACTCGAATTCACTAGTCCACTCAGAAAACAGTTGGAAAATTACTTCTGAACGTGCAAAAAGCCCAATAGCCATGCTTTACAGTTGTAGAAAGACTAACCCATTGACTAATCCATTGTTAGTGCTCTTATGTTAGTAACAATAATGTTAACAATGGATCAGTGAAACTGCCAAGAACTAAAGGTGCTTTTACATGGTGCAATGTTTAATTCTGCAACTTCCAGAAATCGTTGGGGGAGTGTTACATGGTGCAATGCCGAAAAACGTTGCAACTGTTTCCTCAAAATGATTGCTCCACACATGCCACATGCTGCAAAAGTTTGTGCAACTTTTTTTCCAATGCCTTTGCCAGACAAATATATTGCAGAAAAATTGGGCCATGTAACAGTATCTTAAGAGTTTTTTGTTTACTGTATACAGTATTTTAACCATTGTTTATTTACCAAATTCTCAACTCATATACTACATAAGCATTCACATGACAATCTTCATCCTACAACAGCATGTGATTCTTTTTCATTTCTTAGCAAGAAAACAAGTCCAAGAGTAAAAATTATTATGCGTGCCTCATTGAGTGTAAAATAAAACTTGAAAAGGTTGGAAACCCCAACCTGTTTGCCACTATATCCTTCTATAGCTCAGTGGTAAGAGAATCAGACTGGAAATTCAAAGGTCTTGGGTTCAAACACTGCTAAGGGCTTGAAATTTTTCTGAGTTTTATTTCACACTCAATGAAGTACATACCGTATGCTAGTTCTAACACTTTCTGAGTGACAATTCCATTCACAAAGTCCAAGTGTGTTCTAAGAATCTGCGTATTACAACACTGTTACAGTAATGATTGAAATAAAAAAAACATCCAACTAATATTTGGATATAAATCAAAATCCATAAAGCAGTTGATCTAATAAACTACACTGATCTCCTTTAATAATACTTTTATATGGACATATTATTGTATGTTAACTTTCATTACTGTATCTGTTTATTGCTTAGAAATAGTAGGCAAGAGCCAAAGCAGATGCTACAGCAGAAACAGCCACAACTGTTCCAGTTTTGATGAGAGTTGGCCACTCAAATCCTTTGCCCATGTCCCAGCACTGTAAAACAATAATTTATTGTGAATAAACTAGTATGACAAATACCAGGAAAGCATAACCAGGAGGCGCATGTCACATGATGTGATGGGTTGTTCCACATTTGGACTATTTTTAGAGCCACTTGAAGGGTTCTCTGTGAAAATGACCTAAGTGACTTTTTGATGTCCTGAGATTTATTTTTACAGCATAGGAAAGTTAATTATACCATTTTATACCATTAAAAAATATCATCAAAAAAGTCACTTAGGTCATTTTCACATGGAACCCTTTACTTGTGTGCATTGAAAATTTATATATTTCTCACGCATATTTTGTGACCAATGGGCTCTGAGTTCAAGTTTAAAAATAGCCAGAATGCATGGCAACACATCAAATTCAGCAGCCAAAGGTTTTTATCAATGGTTGCATAGAGTCTCAATCCCTTGGTTATAAATGTTCTTCTGCTAATACTAAATGAATGAACAAGGGAAGCAAGGATGGCCATGCAGTGAGAGTGCCAGTCTGTCACCTCTGTGGTCCCTAGTTCGATTCCAAGATGGGGCATCACATGTGGTTTGAATTTTCTGCAGGTACTCCAGTTTTTCCTCCCTCAGTAAAAATGAACTAGTTTCAACTAAATCTAAGCTGTGCTCCGTGATCAGACATGGGTTGTATGGTGGCTGCTATGTGTGTGTATGTAAATTTGTAGTAAATGTGTAACACTGTTTGAATTGAAAGTGCCCTTGTATATACATGTATCTTGGACTTGATCATGTTGAGCTGCACTCTTCATAATTCAGCACTTGTGCTGCAAGGAAGGGTGATGAGCTACCCCAAATTCATCTACTTTTATTTATTTACCAAGGAACAGGACTAAAGTCAGGCTGTATTCAAAAATTTGAATTTACCACAGTCACAAAGAACCCAAATCACTTCACATAGTTTTGCTTTGCTTTTGGGTGTGATATTGAGTTTGAAGATGGATACAGGCCAAGTCAGTCCCCTTTTCTCCCCTAGACAAGAATGGTTTTGTGCAAGCCAAAAAATGCATGTTTGGGTGTGATTTGTAAATAGACATCCTTTGGATATTCTCATTTGAAATTATTATTTTAAATTCTTCCAGTTTATAATCATACCAAATGCCTGATTCCATTGATACCATGATAAGTAACTGGAAAAGCCAGTAAAGCTTTGCAGGTGACAATAAAAGGTCTTGGTAAATCAAATGACTTGACTATGTTAACATAGTGCTCAAGGTTTTCAGGAAGACACAGAGCACATAGAGCAAATGTGGTTGTGGCTAAAAGATATAAATAATTTGTCATGTTAAGTCTGATTTCTATGTACAATGAAGTGTTAAATTTGCTTTTATTTATTAGTGCATAAAAGGGTTGGCAAAATTGTATGTGTAGTGGCAGAGTGTCATTTTGGGAACCTAGATGGGGGTAATCAGATTTTGTGAAAGGTTGTTTGAAATTCCAAAGGCATATGATAAATAAACTGAGGGAGTTATAAATGTTTTGCCTATCATGGGTTGATGGGGAGGATGGGGGGGGAGCAAGTTTTGCAAGACTGTGTGTTTTTGCAATATTATTATACCACACATATAGGGTTTCCCACTCATACATATACAGAAATCAGAATGGTAAACATACAAGATTCGTTTTAATTACCTATAGTCATAAGGAAGCCAGTAAGTCTGTGAGAACCGGACAACATTGCATGGAATTCCCATCTACAACAAAACAACAATGGCTTAAAAAGATTTTGACAATATTATTTATTAGCTATTAAAACACTGCATCTTATGTTGCATCAATAAATATGCACTGTACAATTTGTGCAAAATATAAGCTTCTAGGTTTAAATGAGCTTTTCTCACCTGTTGCATGTCATTTTGTGTTTTATGCATACCAAAATCTGAAAATTTTGCGGTAGTTTTGATGAATAGTGCCAAAGTTATGGGCGGCCAAAGTTTACCCTCCAATGAATGTTTCTATACAAAGAGCACAAACTTCAGCCATCCATAACTTTGGCACTATTCATTGAAACTACCTCAAAATTTCAAACTTTGCCAACTTTGGTGTGCTCTTTTTTGTTGCTATTGAAACATATGGGCATTTTGCCTGTGCATGCATGGCAAATAGCATTTTGGCATGCACCTTTTTGTGTGTTCGAAGGTTGTTAGAGAATCTAGGTCTCGAGTGATATAAAGTGATAAGCACTTAGGTCACACCGTACATTCATTAAAATTCAGGCTCAAAAGTTTACAAGCTGTGAGTGAGTGAGTGAGTCACACATTAATTTTGCATATCCTGCCCCCTCACAATAACTCATGAATTTGTAATCCACGAGTTAAAAATGAACAAAAATTTAAATGCAACTTCAAACAAAATTAAAGAAATCTTGAATTGTAGCTGAGGAAGAATGGTTTGTATAAACACTTCTTCTCTGCAAACAATTGGCCTGATATGAGTCAAATCGTTGTTAACTTGAAGTCGAATGTAAAAATGACTGTGAAGTTCACTTTATAGGCATTTTATTCTAATCAAGACCCATCTCCTTGTGACTTCAAAACATGCTTAAGATATTTGAATCAACATTCTTTCTGTTGGTTTAAGTATAACATGATTTCAGACGTTTTTATGCGCAGACAAAATGACAAAATGCACTACATGCTTGCAGTTGCACAAAACAATTAAAATGTCACGCAAAGGGTGAGAAAAGCTCATTATTGTACATGTATGTTTACTTGTATATTAGTAAATGTGGTGACATTGGACGCTTTAGTTTCACATTCTTAGCCACGAATTCTTCTGCTTTTTTATTTGATGATGTAGTTGAAGGTACACTAGAACAAAGCAATTATAAAATTCATGTCAGCAATAAATAGGTCACGTAAACTGAGGGCCATTCCATTTTATATCCACACCCCCCCCATAGAAGATATAATTCAACAATAGCCCCCAGAAATTCGTTTTTTACCCCCTCAGAAAAAAAAGATCAAAGTGCCGACACAACTACCCCCTCAGAAATTTTTACACTTTTGTCTGCCCCCCTCAGAAAAATATCCAAAATTCCAAAAAAATACGAAAAGATCAAAGGCGCCGACGCAACAACCCCCCTAGAAACGACCTTTTAGAACCCCCCAGAAAAAGTCTTCTATGGGGGGGGGGGGTGTGGATATAAAATGGAATGGCCCTGATCGTGCACCATAACACGACTCACCTTTTTATCAGAACACAAGAAGATCGCAGCAAACTAGACCTCAAGAACGGAGAAATCCTTGCACAATTCCTAAAAGACATTTTAGGATATTGATAGTATCTATTAGAGCATGGTTTTATTACATAAAACCCTGAAGTTATGTAACGATAAGTTTTACCTCAACATCACAATGCCCGCCATCTTGGAATTATCTGCTCGTACTGCATCATGGGAATTGCTTACTGGTACACAGGAAACCCAAAAAGGGACACACACGAACGTACTTCGATTCGACTTCCTTTGATAAAGAGCTTGGAAATGCAAAGAACAACCTGGATAGAAAAAGCTGACCATTATAAATACGAATCGAAAGAAATTTCAAAATTAGAAAATAATGCCAAGAGAAAATCCCTACTTACGTACTCTTTTATGACGTCATAACTTTTAGGTACGTCACTGTTACTATAGTTATGATTATGACATCATCCTGGACCCACGCGCACTAAAAATGTCAACAATGTAATGACTTTTGAAATAATCATCTTTTCAATCTGGATTATTTGTTTAATTTCTTACATTATCCTCTCATGGACGAGCTTCGTGGAAATCAAACTCTCGCATTCTAACGATACGGTATTTGGACGTGTACGCTCGCCCTCATTTGATCTGCGCAAGGTTCCAAGCTCTCACGGAGATGACATTGCAACTTATCTTTGTCGTCAAGGATACGAACTCGGTTCAAAACTTGGCGAGGGCGCTTATGCTGTTGTGAGAGAAGCTTACTCGAACAGACATGGAAGGTAAGCCAATCATTTTGATTAAAGGCGAATGGAATGACGCCGCGCCCATTTAGTATATATGTTTACGTCATCAAAGAGTGACATAGACATATACATATACATTTCTTTATTTAGTATTGGTACTGCATATATTTTTGTTACACAATAATTGTACATATTAATAAGTACAAGTTATCCACAATAACTGTGAGAGTGCGACGTTTATTGAGGACAGAATTCCAATTTTTTATGTCAGTTCTGTTTTATGTTTGAAGACAGGGTCTCTACACTCCGTTAAAACCTAGCCACACGATGCAACTTTTTTTTCTGCAACATTGCGCCGCACAACACAGTTGTACCGTATATCCACACAGTATTGCACCGTATGTCCACCCCTGCAGTGTTGCGCACAACACAGTTGCACCGTATGTCCACCCCTGCAATGTTGCGCGCAACGTCATAGAAAAAGTTGCCGAAGTAAAACTCGATCCCTGACCTTCATATGTTGCACGGTGCTGTACATCGTTCAGTTGGACACACGGTGCAACTGTGTGTTACAGAAAAAGTTATTTCCAGGTCTTTCATCGATTATTTGCATAACCACATAAAGATTTACCGCATACAAAATATGACTTCTGAATCCGACAGCAAATTTAATTTACGAACTGACCAGTGACTTGTTTTTCCTTTTCTTGACATTGAACTTTTTGTCGTTAAATAGAGACGTTGCAGTAAAGATCATTGACAAGCAAAAGCTTTCCGACCGAACTCTTCACAAGTTTTTAAAGCGCGAAGTTGAAGCATTGAAGCAGGTAGACCACAAGAATGTCATTTGTTTGTTAGAAGTCATTGAATCAGAAAGACGTTTTTACATCATCATGGAGTTGGCACACAATGGTGATTTACTTAAGCTGTTGCAAGAACGAGGTCGTTTACCTGAGGGCGAGGCTAAAAGGGTGTTTAAAAAGATTCTAAAGGGGATTCTACACTGTCACAAAAAAGGTACGCAATTATCAGATTTTCTATATACTTTACTGTAATTTAATTCCTCATTTACATCATTAGGCTAAGCTATTATTACGCATGTATCATTTTTTATGCCCTACGAGCAGAGATTTTTTTCTAATCCTCTCAGTGCTAGCGAGTAATTGAGGGAAAAATATACAACATGAGTTTTTACCAACATACCAAAGTGAATCCAAACATTGTTGATGTTCCTGCGTTCTTTCAAGTACTCATAAAGATACAGATGATACAAAATGACATTGGCCAGTTTGCGTTTGAGTGAGAAAGCTGGGCAACGCGCGCGCGCTTTTTTAGCTGCCCCTATACCACTGTCCACGCCCTAGCACCAGAGTTCCCATTAATTCCTGTATGTAAATGATCATGAGGTCTTATTGCCAAAGCTTTCTGCTCGATATAACCTAGTAGTGCTTTATGGTCAGTATCTCAATTTTAATAGGAATTGCGCATCGAGATTTAAAGCTTGAAAACATCCTCTTATCGCGAAAGAACGAGCCAATCATATCAGACTTTGGTTTTGCTCGTAATATTGGTGGCAACAATGAAACCTGTGAAACCCGTGCAAGAAGCTGTACATTCTGTGGCTCATATGCTTATGCTGCTCCTGAAATTCTACAAGGTAACATTTTCTTCTTCGCCATTCTCGTACCCAGAGCCCCTCGGTTGTCGTACCTCCCCTCCACTGAAGGGGAGGTCCGACAACCGAGGGGCTCTGTATACGATAATGCTTCTTCGCTTTCTTTTTCTGAAAGGTTACATGAAGTAGTACCGTGGATACAGGTTGATATTTGTATCCTGTCATACCTGAGGTTCAAGTGATGTTTTATCCTAGAATTTAGTTTTGCCACAAGTTTAAAGTGATTTTTGTATGACATATACGTCGTTTAGCCCCCACATCAAAAGTTCACCTGATCCGCCCCTGGTACCTCAATGAGTACCTTTCCACCTCCTGTTTTCCACTGAAGTGATGTTTGTGTGTCGATTGCATGGTCTACCCCTCCATTGCGCTGCTTCTTGTGTTATTATCATCGGAGAAGAACAAGTACTGGTAGAAAGATCAGAGCTTAGAATTTAGTGACAAACCATCCTTAATCTTGCAGCTTCAGAAGCCTGAATTACAAGACAGCTCATTTGAGATTTATACTTCATATTCACATTGTTACGCGAATAGACTACTAGAGGTTATTGTCCTAGCTATTCATTATAAGTAGCCTGCAACGCAGGCGTTCTTTTCGGGGTTTGGAGGATTGGGATTCCTGTGGAAAAGTTATGGACTCGCGTCCGTAATTCCACTGATAAGAACCCCTACTTTGCGTGCTAGCAAAAATATCATATTGATTATCTTAGTCATTTATTAATCATCTACTACAGGTATTCCATATGATGCCACATGCAGTGATGTCTGGAGCCTGGGAGTTTTACTTTTTGCAATGGTTACTGGGCGTTTCCCCTTTGACGATAGAGACAAGTCACACCTTCTACATCAGACACTAACAGGCAATATAGATTACCACTCACGAGCAAACACTTTATCAGAGCAAGTCAAAGACCTGATCCAAAAAATGCTTACAGCTAATGTTACTTCTAGAATAACTCTAGAGGAAGCATTGGAACATCCATGGATGAAAAGGAAAGGATCAAAGCTTCGTGTACCACCTTCATGGAAGAAGCAATCAAGATCTGTCAGCCTGAATGAAGACTCCAGTGAATATGAAAATCCTTTTTGACGCGATGTATCAGATTTTGAAAATGTTAAATCTGGAATATTTTTCTGTCTAGAGAGCGTATTTGCTGTGTAATTCAAACTTGTACAATGTACATGTTCAATTAAATAAAGTTTTTGATCCCGAAACTTTGGGATACCTGTGTAGAATTATTGCGCGTAGTACTGAGTGCTAGTTCGCAATCAAAGATGGCAGCCATTTTGTGCAGTCGGCTTTGTAGCCGAAATGCAACACGTTTTGGTAAGATTCGTCCTCTTAATGAAGCATTTTATTCTTTTGCATGTTACCTTTAGCTAAAAGGTGTATTATTCTTTCTTGTATGTAGTTTTAAGCTCGATAAGACCGGTTCTAGCATCATCTTCAGTGACATGTTCTCCAAAGATTCACAATCAAAATGGTGAGTTTTACGACGTGCACAAAAACATGTACGGTGTTCTTCTCATTATTTTCTTCGTCTGTGTTCTTTACTGTGTCAGAAATCATAAACTGAAGCTGTGGTAATAAAATATAAGATAAGATCATTATTTAGAATGCATTTATCATGTACTGTCGTACTATGTACTACTTGCAACAAATAATAAGCTTACATCATGTCTCAGTTTCCACTTATTTCATTCTCATTTTTGAAAATGTTTCTTGTCATGATTTTTACTTCTTAAGTGAGTGGTTATAGAATAAAACTGTTGATATTAGAAGTCAAAAACAATGCACGTTAATTATCGTTTTTAAACATCCATAATATCTTCTGTAAGTGACATGTTATGTAACAGCTGATCTGAATATGACTTTTAAAATGTCTCTTTTTTTTTTTGCAGTACCCTATTGAAAACCACTTAATGTGACATAGGCTATACTGCTTAAATAAAGTTATTATTATTATTAAAAGGAAATACAGTTAATGACGTTTTGTCAAGTTAATAGCATAGCTGCCAACCCTCCCGGATAATCCGGGAGTCTCCAGATTTTGGGCCTCGTCTCCCGGTCTCCCGGATAAAGACCCAAATCTCCCGGATAATAGCTTGAATCCTAAAATTGCGGCCATTTTAACTGAAATGTCGTCTATCTTTCTTTAAATATCGTCTTTCCACCCCCCCCCCCCCCACTGAGCGTGAAAATCGAACCAATTATACCCCCCCTACTGAGCGTGAAAATCGAACCAATTCTAAGGAAAAAATGTTGATCTCCAGATATGAAAGCCTTGGGGGTTGGCAGCTATGTAATAGTATCATACATGATTGCAGATTCAGCACTGGCAAAATACCCCACTCACTGTAGAAATAATATTTATCTGTTGTCATTGTATTAGAAGTATACAGATTGTGTGTTTATTGTTAGTAATGTTTATTTTGATGGTACTTTCTAGTGCTCTTTACTAAAGCCATTCACTCAACATCTTCAAAGAACAAGACATCTCTAGGTTTGTATATTTACATGCAGTGATGCTTATGAAGTAGATTTATAAACCCAAACATGGTAATATTTACATTTGCTGCAAATGCCAGGCAACCCATCTCATCTTGTGAGTTAAGGTGCTGTTACACTGTGCAATTTTCTCAGCAACTTGTCTTGCAATTTTGTTGCGAGACAAGTTGCACAAGACATTGCCTAGTGTAACATACCAAAAGTGTCTCGCAATTTTGTTGTGCGTAGCATTGCATGAAGTAGAACTCGGGTCTACTTTTTGCAACACATTGTACCAACTTTCCTTGCAATTTTTGAGGCACATTTTCTACGAGCGCATGCACAATTTCCAGGGTCCGTGCAGGTTCTTAAATCCTTGAAAAGTGCTTGAATTGAAAACTCATTTTCAATGGCACTTGAAACTCCTTGAAAATGTGAAGATTTCGAAAAAGTCCTTGACTGAAACTCCTTGAAAAAGATCTATCACCAAGCGATCTCTGAATTATTCCGTTCGGCTGAAGTTTGATTCGGATTACCCAGTAAAAAAAATGACAATTCACATGTGATTCCGATAAGTGAAATATGAAGTTATTTTTCATTACATTGGAAGTAAGACGTTTGTGAGGTAAGAATGTACAATTAACATGATCTTGATGTTCCTTGAAAATACAATTTTGGTCCTTGAAAAGTCCTTGAAAAGTCCTTAACTTTCGTTTTTGATACCCTGCACGGACCCTGAATTTCTCATTTTGCTCTGAGGAGCCATCTTGAATCTTGCTCCCAGCTTGCCTCGGCAAAAAATATTGCAAGTTGCTGGGGTAAATTGCACTGTCAGTGTAACAGCACCATAATTTTCTGTGCAACTTGTTTCACAATGCCATTGCGAGACAAGTTGCTGAGAAAATTGTACAGTGTAACAGCACCTTTATCCTCTCCTGTTTCAAACCATAACAGAGCCATTCATCCTCATTGCTTTTGTTTGTTTCTAACCTGACATTGTATTAAATTGCGTTGATACAAACTTGCTCTTTTGTTTCCACTGCATATATTTTAGAACTCGCCCCATCAACAGCATCCACACACTGGGTTGCCGAGAGAGTGTTTAGTGTAGCTTTACTGGGTCTTATACCAGCTGGTATATTTTACCCATGTGCTGCTGTGGACTGGGGACTAGCTATCTGTATCCCTATACATAACCATTGGTAAGGTTCATGATGTGAAATCACTCTAAAAAACATGTATATCTATGTAGATCTGTTCTTTTTTGTATTGTCTAAAAATGTTGAGGAATCAGGCAGATAGTGACCTATTTATATACCCTGCTGGCAGAGGGATTTTTTAATAGATTCCTCAAAGAGCAATCACAGGGCAAGCCCAGCAGTCACTTGGTTGCCTGCTGTGCTGCTAAGTAAGCAGGGACCCATTTCTCAAAAGACCCGATAACTTTATGGGCTCATTAACTTATCCAATAAAGTTTACAGGTGTTTATCAATGCCCATGTTAATTTGATTTTCTATAGTTTTACAGTCAAGTTTATGGGTGCTTCCGCATTCCTGTAATTTTTCCTGTAAATTAACAGGAGGTAAAGTTACCAGGTCTTTCAAGAAATGGGTCCCAGGGCTCTCCTATTCTTGCCTGTTGCATGTATTCCAAGGCATCCAAGCCCTGTGCCTTAATTGCTGAGGAATTCAATTTTCATTCATTGTTGTTTATGTAAATATTTGCAGGGGTATCCATGCAATATTAGCTGATTACGTCAACAAAGGACCTAATCTTCCTGCTAGGGCAAGAGGAGTGTGGCTTGTCTTGACAGTCTTACAAATCATGGGTCTTTGTTACTTTAACATCAATGATGTTGGGATCTGCAATGGAGTCAAGATGATTTGGAACATTTAAAATTTCTGTATTATAAAAGATAATAAAAACGATCAACTAATAGTAAAGAGAACTAATGTACAGTAATGATTTAACTGATAAAACTGTGATAAGCAACTAGTTCCTTAATTTATTCACATTATTTGTAGGTTATCTTTTTAGTAAAGAAAAGTTTGTTTCACCAACATTGTAAGCTAGTATTAGCCAAACGCAAGTAACTAAATAGTATTTTTGGCATAGTTATCAGTTCAAGGACAAAATCTGTCTGATTCGCACAGTTGTGAAAAGTCCTGGAATTTAAAATTCTAATTTCAGACCTGGAAAAGTCTAAAAGTTTTCAGCTTAAGGCTAGAAAGGAGGAAGTTTTGGAATTTTTAGTTCAGCAGGAAAATCTCTGGGCTGTTGGCTGTGTAATAACCTGTCAATTTTGAAAAAGATTAAAATATCATGGAATTTCATTTTACAGCTTCTGTGTGAATCCTGGCATGGTTGCTAACATGACAATGATATGAAGAGAATGTACTTTTTATTTGATTGACATCAATAATAATTATTGTTCTTGTATCGAATTAAATGATTTATATCAATCACTGTCTTCACTGTCTTATATTTGAGCCATTTATAGAAGCATTGACAAATGTTAGAATTGTAGAGTATTGTGCTAGTGCTGGGGGAATCCACAAACAATTTTGTTACCGTTTCATTACCTGGAAATAATATTCTGGCAACGTTTGGAAAACAATAACAAGCCTTTCAATTTACTTCCGGAAATTCGGACATTAACCGGAAATGGAGTCCAGACTCCTTTCTCACTTCCGGTACACGGTGGCTCAGCTGTTACACCTGTTTTTCCATCGTGGTGTGTTCTTTAGAGCTAGACTTGAATAACAAAAGAACATTTATGACTTAACCACTTTTTAATAGCCATTTCCTCTCCAGGACGTCCTGGACATGGAGTTCGACCATGTTTTAAAAATTGTTGGTGAATTTGGACCTCATCAGAAACGTCTGTACGTTTTAATTTGTCTATCGATTGTCCCAGCAGCCATTCAACTGCTGCTTTTGGTCTTCATCGCTGCCGAACCAACATGGATTTGTTTGGATTCCTTGTCTAATAATACTTGTCCGAAGAACAGATCTCACTGCTCGGAAAGACAATATACTTCGAAATTTGCTTCCATAATAACTGAGGTAAGATTTATTGGAATCCTGGGACTGGAATGTTTCTTATTCTAGTGTTTTGATTTATGTTGTAAGAACTGAAAAATTAACAATAATCGATACAATTATATGTTACGTTGCTCATTTAGAAACAAATAATCCTGTCTTTTTTTACTGAATTATATTCTACTTGACACAGATGTAATTGACGCAATTTTAACCACGACTTATCAGGTGTTTTGATATTTAAATCACGATAAGTCTTATTATGACGTGTTCATTCGAGAGTAAAAATAAGGTTAACTTTCTCGTATAAGAAATCGATTTACTCATCACTATTTTTTCTCTTTATGACGAAATTTTTTAATTATACTGTACATATTTTCTTCTTTTCCTTGTTTTTCTTTATTTTTATTTTGTTCTTATAAATCTTATTTTTTGTTTGTTGACTTTTCTTCTAGTGGGATCTCATATGTGAAGATGCATACAAAGCTGATGTTGTCCAGTCAGTTGTTATGGGAGGTACCTTAGTAGGTGCTGTCCTCTTTGGTGCTCTGGCTGACAGATATGGCCGTCGTAAAGTCTGGTACATTACATTTTCTGGGCTGATTGCTTTTGCATTTGCCAGCTCATTTGCTCCAACATATAAACTATTTCTTGTCCTTCGGTTCTTCACTGGACTTTGTATCGGTGGAGAAATACTTTCAGCTTTTGTTTTAGCTACAGAACTTGTAGGACCATCATATCGTGGGTTTGCAGGGACAATGGCACAATGTTTTTTTACATCAGGACTTCTTATTCTACCTGTGGTAGCATACTTTATACGAGAATGGAGAACATTGACAGTTGTACTCTCTTTGCCAGCTTCAGTGTTCATTTTATTCTTCAGGTCAGTATTTATCCCTTTCATTTTTTCATTTCCAATTGTATTGTTCATTCCATGAAGAATGGGAGCAGAAGTGGAAGGCAGCATACCCAGATTAGTCACCTAGATATGAGAGAATACAATGTCTGTTTGTAGATTCCACTTCTGCTTCCACTGCTTGTGAGAACCATGCTTTACAAAATGTGATTATAGTTAACAGAATGAAATGACTTGTTTCACAGATGGGTCCCTGAATCAGCACGCTGGCTCGTAATTCGAGGAAGGGTATCTGAAGCTGAGGAAATTTTGCTTGACATTGCATTAAAGAATGGTATTGCGATACCTAAAAGTTTAATCCAAGTCAACAGACCATTTCATATTGGCTCAAGATATGGATGCCTGGATTTGTTTTGTAGCAGAAGAATTTTTAAAATTACAATGATTTTAATATGTTTATGGTAAGTCTTGACCATGGCTTCTGAATGGTGCACTAGAAAGAGGGTAGTAAAGAGTTAGCCAACACCCACACCCTAGGCACATTTACACATGAAACACTTTAAAAATAGTATATTTGACAAAATAGACGATGATGCAATGTGACAAATTGAGTATTACTGGGCAAGGCTGCTGTCTGATGGGCACGGGGGGAGGGGGATCCCTTACAAAAGTGGTAGGGGTGCTGGACGGACCTTTTAGGGTTGAAAATATGGTCTCCAGTTCATAGCGTACCTTTTAGAGTCAGGATAACGAAAATCACATAAAGATTGGAATGATGTCACATGCAAATATTCTTTATTAACAATGTGGTTGTACTTTTTAGGGTATAAAATTGGCATCTCCGATAATTTATGTGTACCTTTTAGGGTCATTTCAAAAAACCTTCATTGAGCACCCCTACCACCCCTCCCCCTTTCATTTTCATTTGTCAATGAAGGGGCTTGGTTTTCAGCCACTGGTGTGTTGTTTGTCCCAAGCCTCCCCCCACTGGGGGATTGCAGGTGCACTGAAGCCACCATGGCTGGAATTCAAGCCCCCCAACATGTCTGTCATATCTACTTTGTTCAAGAATGTTTGGGATGCAAAGGGCACAAGCATTTTTTTAGGCAACAGCTTTGTTGGGTAACTGCTTATTTTCCAAGTCAGAAATAATGTTAATCCTGATAGATATTTCCTTAATTATTCACAGGTTTATTAATACACTGGTGTATTATGGTTTAACACTGAATGCCAAACATCTTGGTGGAAATATTTACATGAATTTCTTCCTGTACAGTTTAATGGAAATTCCTGCTTATTTAACATGTTTTTGCTTCATAAACTGGTAAGTCTATCCATTGTCATGAGAAATTGATAAGTATAGCCCTTTTAGACTGACAGTTGTAAATTCCCAAGGAATTAATATGTCATAATTATAAAGTTGATGGTTATTTTTATTTAGGATTGGACGTAGAAAAAGTGTTTGTTTTTATATGGTTGTTGCTGGTGCCTCATGCCTTGGGTGTTTATTCATACAGTCAAGTAAGTGCAGTAATGTTTTTTCATCATTTTATTACCTAGAGAATTCAAAGAGCAGTGAGGAATCAGGGTAGTTTGGTCAAAAAGCTAGGTGTGGCCTAACAGAAGTTCTAAGTTAATTCCTTTAGTGATATAACTGCGTGCCTCAATGGTCTTTCTTCTGCAGCAAATTTCACTGATTGAGGGAGAGCATAAAAAAATAAAAAATAAAAATTCTTTATTTATCCTCGGATTCCAGAGTAGCATTTCTGCTAATATCTCCAAGACTCATTTGCACACTCACTACCCCTACATTCGATATACTCTGCATACAATTTAAAAACTCACATGTAGATTTTTGAGAACCTGGAGAAAAAACCCTTGTGGCATGGTAGAGAACAACACATCAAACAAACTCAACTACATATGATCCAGTGCAGGGGTGGATCCAGGGGGGTGTCCATAGGCGAACCGGACATCCACTGGGGCCGTACGAGATGACGTCATCAGATTCCCTTGTACCCATGCAGTACACCACCCACCCCTTTGGTAGAGAACTGCACTTAAATCAGAGACTTTAATCGCATCAATACAGATTGCTAATGTATGTCTGTTATTACACAGGTAGTAATACTGACGTCACTACAACTTTAACCACCGTTTTTGCAATGATAGCAAAATTTGGTATCTCAGCATCTTTTGCAGTGATTTATATTTACTCAGCTGAGCTGCTTCCAACTGTTGTTAGGTAAGTACTGCAGGGTATATTCAAGATTTTAAATGACTTTATAAGCTTCGCACCCGGGGGGGTACTTGACCAGGATTTGGGTGGGGATGTTCCGCTGGGATCCTAAAACGGTTACCCTGTTTATGACAGAAAAACTCAAAATACCATACCCTGTTTATGACAAAGCATAATAATTGCAGGATGTAATGTACTTATTTGTCTGTAATGTAAATGAGTTTCATAACGAGTTTGTTGCGATCGTGATCGAACAACGATAAATAAAGCTTCTAGACAGATCGTTGCCGTTGTGGCTAGCTAACGACTAAGGTTGATGAGAAAGCTGCTACCCTGAAAATGACAAGAAGCTCAAAAAATTGCAAAAAGGATACCCTGTTTATGACGGGGAACTCGAAAAACCATACCCTGTTCAGCGGATCATCCCCGTATAGTAAATATATTGGAGTACCCCCCCCCCCCCCGGGGCTTCGCAGTATGGCTATCTTACTCTGTATACTGTATTGAATCATACCGCATACAAATTTTGTTTCTAGAAATGTTGGTATGGGGGTGTGCTCCATGTCATCAAGGATAGCAGGAATATGTGCACCTTTTGTTGTTTATCTGGTAAGTGTATAGCCATACATCATGTAATCACATTTGATATATTTTGTTGTCATGGAAACATTTTATCGTTTCAAGAATGGACTCTCCGTGGTTCTATTTTGTTCTAAAAAGATATTGCCGAGAAAAAAAATCGGAGACGTTTTCAATCATAAAAAGGGACTTTTTAAGAAAAAACTGTTTCAGTGTTGATAGCAAAAACGGGAAAAAACAAAGCCTTTGATAGTGCGCGATTTTTCTTGCTTCGATTTTTTTGCTGTTGCTGAGATAGAAAAAAGCTCTTTAATCCTTAACGATATATTTGCACGTTTAAATTAATGTTTTGCCCTCTTACATCCAGAATGCTCATTCAGTCCCAGATACATTATCATTCGCGGAAGCACAGACGTTTTCGTGCGTTTACATATTCTTTCCACACCGTCATTAATTTCATTCTTCTCCCAGGAAAGCGGATGGCCCTTAATAGCTTGACCATCTGAAAAGGCATTTTACACGTCAACATTGGACTGAATACAATAAAAATTCTTCATATCAAAGTGGGGATTTTACCAGAGCTCATTTCTGTAAAATCTTTTGAACGGTGGAAAGTGCGAACTAGCTGTTTATAAAAAGAATGGTGTGTTAGTTTTCTTTATGTTTACAGGGTGAATACTCCAAACCTTTGCCAGTGATGATATTTGGTATGTGTTCGTTTTCTGCTGGACTACTTAGCTTGGCTTTACCAGAGACTCTCAATAAGCCACTTCCTGAGACTCTAGATGATACTACAGCCTTTAATGACAATTTTAGATCAGGAATCTCCTACCAGCAACTAGAAATGTCTCACTTAGCGTTCGTACGCGATGAAGAGGTTTTTGAAGCTAATGATTCTGACTTCGATTACGACGATGAACTTGTTACAGAAAAGACCACGTTTATTTAATAGAGTAATATTCATCTAGAAATAGTATAAATTTAGAAAACACAATTAATACAATAAATCATGCTTCCAAAGAAAACCTTAATTGTTGTTTAAATATATATATATACATATATATGAATAGGATTGTATGTTCACCGGCCAACACGTCCGGTAATCGCGCGAGCTGGCTATTGTACAAGTGGATAATCCATACATTGTTTGTCTTATTAATACTGCTATTTACATCAAAATATCTTTCTTCAATACTGCAAATATACAACTCAAATTTGGTCATCGCCCAAAAATTACAAGAATATCGGTATTATACTATATTATATTATATATAATTACATTTATACGAATCGAGTCCGACACCATCTTCCTTTTGCACTGTCGGATATGTTACTTTTGCACTGCTGGATTTATTACTTTTGCACTGCCCGGATTTGTTACTTTTGCACAGCTGGATTTATTATCAGTTTTCAGGGGGGTGGTTTTAGAGATTTGAAAAGAGTCCTGAAAAACAACAAAAGAAATAGTAACGGTATGGCAGAGGTATTTCATTGCCGGATGTTTCATGTAACTACCCCTTTCTTTACTCCGAATGGAAGGTGAAGATGGAGGAAAGGCGGGGAGTACACTGATCTCCGTCAAACTGAAAACTTTGCAACAAGATCGGATATCTTCAGGGGCGGATTCAGGGGGTGTCCATAGGTGCACCGGACATCCCCCTAGCGCCATACAAGATGACGTCATCAGATTCCATTGTTAGGAGGCCGCCATCTTGGATTTGACGTCATCTCTTAAGTGAACTATTTGGGACACCCCCTTTGCAAAATCCTGGATCCGCCCCTGATCTTGGTGATGCTCTAACAATCTAGATCCAAATCTAGCCCTAACAATGGGGTCCTTTTGACGTGAAATGTTCTGAAGCTCGCGAAATAGCCTCCTCGTACCGATGAACATGGGTGCGTCAACGAAGATCTTTCAGGGTTAAAGAAGACATCTGATAGCATATAAACAGTGATAACTTGGCTTTCTAATAAAAACGAGGACACACTTCGTCATTTGTTAGACCCGCCCTTTCCTATCACCATCTATTTTTGGTAAACGCAGTTGTATTTAGACACCCCAGCCAACACCTTTGTCTAGGTATATAGTCTTAAGGGACGTCGTTACAGGCTCCGGCACGGGCACTAGTATAAAAGTTGTTAGATCTGTGACGACGTCCCTTATGTCTACCTATGAGTTCTTGTACGTCCCTTCGCGCAACGCCGGCTCCCTCCTTTCTCGAGAGAACAACGTGCCTATAAAGAGCTGTGCATGAGAATACTTTATATACACTGAACTCTGGCTTAACGGACACCCCACTAAGACGAACACTCATGACTGGTCCCTTTCTACCCAAGCCATATCTACTGCAGTTAAACTCCCTCAAAGACGGACACCTCTCTAAGACGGACACTGTCCTGATAGTGCCTGTCTTAGAGGGGGGTTCACTGTGTTACACTTATTTTCAGCATTGACGTCATCTAGCGATGACATCATCTAGGGATACTCACCATACCCACGTGGTAATGTATGAGGATCTCGATAGTGAGCTCTGATGAGATACGTATCTTCTTGGTATACCATCGAACGACGTCTTTGTTCGCGTTTGTACTCCCTAAACGCTTGACAAAGGCAACAATAGCAACATCCCAACATAATGAAAACAATAAGAATTGCCATAGCAACCACGATGCTCAGGCGCAGTTCCTTGGGCGTCATGCCCCACCAAACAATGAAAGCTACAACGAAAAAGATCGAAGTCAATTTACTCCTATTTCAAAAAGGTGGTCAGAGCTAAAGGCGATAGGCGATAGGAGATAGGTCATTCAAATTCCAAAGTAATCAAGAAGTTTTAAAAATAGCTTCGTTATTCCGTTCGTTTTGCTCCGAACATTGGATATGAATGTCCGATTGTTGACTTTCTTAATAAAAACAAATAGAAAACCCAACCGTGAATTGTGGAATGACCCTATCTCCTATCTCCTATCGCCTTTAGCTCTGACAACCTTTTCTGAAATAGGTGTATACACAATTATGGTTTAAGGTATGTGATTGAAATTGTGCTGCGCTAACAGCAAAGATAAAAGTTGTTCTGTTAATTGATGATTAAACGAGGACAAGTTAGAGTTTTTGTTAGTTTTCTTTCCTATTTGTGTAGCTTAGATGACCAGCGAAGGGGAGGATTGATGGAGGGATAGGCGGGGTATAGAGGCACCAACGGAATACTTAGGCTGGGTCAAACAGCGCGCGCCTGATCATGAAAGTAGATAATACAGTAAAACCCAATCTCGTACCCAGAGCCTGCGTTCCTCTTGGTCAGCGACCGAGAAACAGAGGAACGCAGGCTCTGTGTACGAGATTGAGTGAAACCTGGCTGACGGACATCCGGTTATTACAGACACTCTCGATCGTCCGACGGTGTCCGTATTAACCAAATTTCACTGTAATTGTTGGCGAGATTCATTGCAGTTATCATTCACTTCCGGTCATTTGCACGTGATCAATTAAACGACCCAAACCTCCATCAAACTATCATGAAAATTAAAACAGCAAGGATAACATGACGAGTGCGCACGAACCGCTGGACGGGAGTGGCCTCAATTACAGTTTTAACCTGGCTTAGGGCTACCTCATAAAGAGAGTCGTATATAGTTTCCCGTATATAGTTTTTCGGGGCATTACAGTCGAGTGCAGAAGTACGAACAGCTAGAAATCATCCTTTTAAAATTATCCATTTGTCCAAGACAATAGAAGTTGGAGACACGGGCAAATGTTATCACTTGCTGCTGGAAATTGAGTAAATTGGACCACGCCTTGCAGTGACCGCGTCAGTGCCGTGATGTCTATAAAAACTAAACATTCGAAATTGTTGCCGTAACTGTGCCGTACGTGACCGTGGCGTTTCCACAGTTACAGTTAAGATAAATTGAGCAGATTTCGTATGAGTGTGAAACGGACCGCGCCGTACCGTGACCGTGTCAGTACCGTGATGTCTATAAAAACATTCGAATTCCTACCGTAACCGTGCCGTGCAGTGACCGCGCGGTTTTCACAGTCATACGAAAACCGCTCTATAACCCTTTCTCTACTTACGACATCCTTCCTTTGAAAGAGGTATACTGTGATTAATCAATTGTGAATTCCTAAAAGTGGTTTTGTTGGTACCGTACTGTAACAATGCCTTCAAAACAAACAAACAAAGTTTATCCAGATGCCTCGGCTTCGGTCAACTTTAAGTCCATCACGTGACTCACATGCTATTGACGTCAGCCGAAAATGTCATGGCAACGCGATTGAATAAAAATGAAGTATTCTTGTGCTACATACCTCTAGACTAATTTCAGATTGATAAACTGTAAAAGTTATATTTAGAAAGGCGCCGATAACAGTGGCCTTCTGTCGATAGTGAAAGCCTGGCACAGCTACTCTGTCACTTGATGTAAAGTTGTGTGTCCAATCCAATCCTCCTTGTGAAGACTAAAAAGAAAAAAGTGTCTACAATTAATCCAAATCTTAACTGTTTAATATTTCATCTGGTGAATGAATAATAAAATAAAGCTGGGAAGAAAGGAATGGATAGATGGATGGAAAGAGAAGTGAGTGAATAAATGAATAGAAGGGAGGGATGAATTGGCACAAAAAAGAGTATACGACCTCGATCGATCATATACGAACTTTCAAAATTATCTCCATTAAGTTCAAACACTTTTTCCACCTTTGTTTTCATATGTTGGTATTTTTATTTATAAGCTATTTTTGGTAGTGGTGGTTGGGAGGGGAAAACCCCACTTTTGAAGTTAACCTCTGTGGTTTAGTCCTTGCCCTAATTGGCAAAAATAAATACCAAAATAAATAAAAGAGGGTCTCAATGGGGTTAACGTTTAACCTTTCTGTTAACCGTAACGCACAGAATTCTTGAGAATTAACTGTTACCGTAAAAATGCCAAAAGATTAAAGATTAACCGCAAAAGCCACTACCGCCCCATTGAGAGCCTCAAAAAATAAAAGATGGATAGACTGTTTGGGATAAAGGAAGGAATGAAGAAATATCCCTTGAAATTAAAGGTTAGTTTATGAACTAAGTGTCTTTGAGTTGGTTAACCTTCATCTGTGTTGTTATGGTAACGGGATCATTGCATCGGTTGATGGTGATTGTCAGAGTGACAGGTACAGAGGTAAGGTTAGCAGGACAAACAACTTTAATACAGCTAGAAGAAACACTACATCGACCAACTTGCCGCGTGTTGACACATGCATCGCCCTCGAACAGGTCGCCCAGTCTTTCGTCAAGGTAATGCATCACTGTGTCATCAAATAGTAAACAATTGCAACGTGATCTTGGTTTGGACTAATCACGTGACCATAGTCACGTACCCATGACCTAGGGGTCTGGATACGAGATATTGGTCACTATAATCCAAAACACAAACAAAATATAGTCCGCATTTGAAGAAACGTCGGTCTAAAAACATAGAAGCTGAGACCGAAATGGTGCAGGGGATGTCAATAATCTTTTCCGATTTATTCATTTAAGCTGCAACCGATAAAAAATCGAAGCCAAACGGCCCGCCAACCCAGGTCCTGAACACGCTTTTGGCGTTTTGCATCGAAGGCAAAGCGTAAATGAATAAATCAGAATATTATTATTGACATCCCAAGCACCATTTCGGTCTCAGCTTCTATGTTCTATGTTTTTAGACCCGACAACGATTCTTCAATTGACTGTATGCCACAGACTTGGTAAATACCAGTAAATATTGTCTTTTTTATACCGGACGTGGGTGAAATGTGATGTTGAGTCTGTGCAATGTTGCTTGCGCTATATGGCTCCCTACCACGCCGCCCCCTACCCGGCCGCACAAGCCTGCACTCATTTCCGCAACTGCTGCCAAACAAGCATTTTTCTGCAAGCCAGAAACGTTGTTTCACTGACTTAATTTGTTTGCAATAATTTGAGACTTCGAGAGGGCTTTTTTGCGAAAAACGAGAGTTTATGACCCGTGAAATTTTGCGAGACACTGCTGGTACGTTGTTTGAGATCATTCACCATGTAAGTACCTCTCTTCCAATTTATAGACCTTGTTCGACTTTAGAGAACACTTTTCGCGACATATTCACAAACTGCTATCAAATATAAAACATCATCATATTTTTTACCAATGGTTTTGTACTAAAAGCCCTCAAGAGCGACCCACGATACCGGGTAAATGATTTTAAAAGAGTATTTGTTTGCATAAAGTAACCTGTACCAGGCAGCTGAGGTCATATTTTGACCCACGAGCATTCGATAAGCACTAGATATTACTCGCTATAAATGCCTTGTTTCTCAAGAAAGTCTATAGCTCTGTGTCAGTTATCCCTGGATAAGTCTTTATCGATAAGAATTACCTTTGTTCGTTGAAGCTGTACACTGATAAACAAGTAATGTCCACAGCATGGCGACAGAATAATGTAGCTTACTCATTGTTACCGGTGAAACTCTGTTGACAGAATATTCATCGGTTCTACAAGCGCTGTTTTCTCTTCAGATACTTCAAATTAACCAAACGTCGAGCTAAACGCTGACTCAGAGAGACAAAGCAAAAGGTCCTCACAAAAACTTCATCGTACGTGTAGAACTGCCCCTTGGGGTCAAGTAACGGCTTGTGATTGAGCAACCGGAAAACCAGAACCTTTCACAAAGAAAACAAGTTTAAAACAAGTTTTTAGCAAGTTTTTTAATCCTCTTATAATAGTCCAGTTCCGAGATATGCTTCACCTGCACATACAAAGGATTTAGAACGAGGCTACGTATTAAAACCTTTGTCTTGTTACGAATGACTGAGGCTGCTCGCGCGCTCTTAATAAAACCTTCGGAAAAAATATCGACCTGATGACGTGATCGCGAACCGCAAAAACCCGCGTCCGGTCCTGCTCGTTTCCGCGCGCTATAACTTATTTGTATTACTGAGATTTTTAGCAATTTTTATAACAGAAAAATCATGCAGGTCATATTATAGAATGCTTATTGACTGAGTTAGGTCGGGCCGAACGGGAAAATATTTGGTTCTAGGTCATTTTTATGGACCAAGCCAAATATTTCCCAACAAAAGCATGTCGACCGTCCAATTTCGTGTTCATAATGCTCATTAGCTTGTTATCGCTGGTATCTCTTAGGGGTTAAAAATCGTCCGGTGACGCCCTTTTAAAAAGACTTCCGGTATCTTTTAGGGGTATTTTTGAAAATTTCCGACGAGCATACCCGATCCTTTTACAATGGAGTCCCCCCACCCCCACCCCCCGAGGTCCATCCCTCCCAACCAGTCAATAAGTACATATTATGCACGTAGCCTCGTCTTGATTCCTTGGAGTGAGCTATAAGAGTATGTATGGGGGTTTTCAATAAGATATTTTCGATAGAAATATGTGAATAAAATTTACTTTTCTTACTTGGTGTCTTTGTGTGTCCTTTCGGGATATCTATAACGAGTTTTAATTGGTCCAACTACTACATTAAGCCTGGCCAAAGCTGACTTGCCCGTCACAAGCAAAGAATGCCGTAATCAAGGTTTACTGAGGTTTTTCGAGAAGGATATCCATTGCTTTTAATCTATTTTATTTCATTTGCGTCATTGGTTATCGCTACTTGTAAATGTAAAATATACTTGAAGATGTAGATGCTCTATTTATAGGAGCACTTAACTATATACACTGAGCTAGTTTCCATTCATATAATCATACCTAAATAATACAAATGAAGTATAAGCATCGAGGGTCAGCTAGCGGCCACATCGGTGACTCGAACTGCAGGAACTGGAACTCGTGACCATGCACCTAGCGGATTACAAGACCAAAGCTCTAACCACCCGACTGTGCTGCTTAGTTGTGAGGATCCACAAAAGAGGGTCGTTCAGTCGTTGTTGCTTTGATGGTAGTGCAAAAAATTGTGGTTTGAGTTCTTAATTTGTGCCACACCACACAATTAGTACAATTCTTCCGGCCGGGTAATTAAGTGAGAGTTGATTGGCTTTTAAAAACTAATTAGCTTTCCGTAAAGCCGCGTAAAAACAATCCCAACCACTCATCCAACATTGTTGGGAGTTACATTTTATTTTCTATAGGCTTCTTGCGAAATGACGTCATCAGATTCAATTGTTGGGAGGTCGCCATCTTCGATGTGACGTCATCTCTAAAGAGGCCTATCTGGGACACTCCCTTTGCAAAATCCTGCATTCACCCCTGTTGGGAGTTAAGCTTTAAACTGAGATTGCACATAGCTTCAAACGTAACTGACATCGTAAGAGGGCTTGCTTCAGTCAGCGAGATTTTTTGGTTTCAGTTCCCGGTTACAGAAAGGATGGGCAGTGCTCTCTCATTTTTCTGCTGGATAAATCCTTATCCAGTGAATACATTTATTAGAAAATGCCATCATTTTATCCACTGGATGAGGATTTATCCAATGGATAGGGCTATCCACCTTTCGTGCAACCGGAGCCAGAACAATAAATCTGGGGTTCAACATTGTTCTTATAAAACAATCTCCCATTGGGTTGACTATTTCAAAAATGAAATTTTGCATGTGGAAATTCAGTGAAGGGTAACACATCTTATTTTATCTAGGGAAACAATCGGCTTGGAACAAGCTAAGTGATCTGCATAAAGGTCTGATAATTGGTGGGGCAATGCTGGTGTTCATCATCATCATCATCGTCGTCCTTATCGTTTGTTGCTGCTGTTCCTGCCTCTAATCTGATAGAAGTATGCTTAATTTTCTTTCCATGAGTTGAAATTACACAGGAATCCCAAAATAGAATGGTCTGCTCACCAAATGTACTTTGATAACTAATTTGGCGAAGTAAGTAACAAAGTGCATCGACATGTATACAATAGTGCTGTCTGTACTGTCATAGATGCTTTTAGAGTTTATATTCTCTGGTTAATAAAATTTTGATTGGAATAGAAAATCCAAGTAATTAAGTTACAAAACTGCGAAGACACATAACAGATTACAACTAAGGATTTTCTTTTGTAATATGCTAATTGCTGTTGTTAGAGTATGTATTCAATAATTGTTGGTTAGACGTCTAATTGTAGCTAGATTTCGATGCCGCAAAAATATTGTATTAAGGTATCAGGGTACCCCAAAGTTTCTCAAAAGGGTCGATTTTTACTTTTTTACATTTTCTGCCGGATAGAATACACAATAAGCTATGATTTAGTGAAAAAATTATTTCACTAGCGATTTTTAATAGCGAGTTATAAGCGAAAAACTTTTTTCCGGCTTAATCCCTGTCAATTATCTGTTGACATCACTTGTCGATTGACCTGTCATCAAGAGAGCTTGTCGATGAAGAATAAATTTGTCTAAGGGACGGACCATTTGATATTTGTAGGGGGGGTGGGTTAAATCCCCAAAAAAATATCGAGCAAGCTCTCGAACCTTAAAAACAATATCGTGCAAGCTCATCTGCCCGATTAAAAAAAATATCGAGCAAGCATGGAAGTCAGTGATGTGCTTGAAGATTCAGCTTTAAATTACTTGGAATCCAGGCGGCACCTGCTTGGAATCTAAATATATTGTTGGAAGTGAACTATTATGAGAGACCGACATTCAACTCCTTTGCAATGCACAATTTCTGCCAAGCGGCGGCTCGCGCTTCGCGCTTGCCATAAGTAACATATAGTCTGGGGATACTGAGCAAGTAGCACAAATCTTTGTGGATCGAAGGATCAATTATTTGATCCTTAAGAAAATTGTAAAGGCACAGGATATTCACTTGAAAGTAGTGACAACACAGACATCTACATGACTGAACTTTTACCGAAGGGCTCGCGCTTCGCGCTCGCATAGACAGAAATGAATAGCACCATAGGCTAATTCATCTTGTTACTTTAGTTTTTCTTTACTAATGCTAATATGCACTGCAAGAGCATCCCATGTCCAAAGGAAAGTGGTCTCTGTAATTATCTATATTTTAATTTTTACTGAGCGGCTCGCGCTTCGCGCTCGCATTTTAAACATAAATAAACAACAATGTAGGTCAAATTATCTTAACAGGTTAGTCTTTCTCGAGTGATGCTCATGTCCGGCATTACAAAAGCGTCCAGCGTCTATGGGAAAGTGCTGGAGTGAGTCGTCGTGATCACCTGTAGCTCAATGTTTGATGAGTGGCTCGCGCTCCGCGCTCTGCCTTCAGTACCGACAACACTTTCATTAGTATATATAACATATTTTTCTCAGGGTGGGTGGTTGCTTACATCAAACGTAAAAAACCTCCCTAAAGTGCTGTCAAAAAACCAAGCTTCGAACTTTTTGGTTGCCGATCAGTACTCTGACTCCCATGGAACAATTCCATTTCGATTCCCGTGCTCAATATACGGATTCAATCAGTACGGAGACTGTTTTACATACTTCGGAGGAAGATATACCTTGAGTTCCGTTAACCAACTTACAAATGAAACTTTAGTCTACATTTTCGTTGAGATATGTAGATATATACTAACTATGCCACACTATGCCACGTTTATAGTAGTAAATGCACAACTATGCTTTGTACATTATGCATATAGACTATAAATGAAAAATTAGACAATCGTTCTGTATATATAAACTATCAAAAATGAACGAAAAAAAATATCGTGCAAGTGCTTGGCACAGCAAAAAAATATCGTGCAACACTGGAGGGCGGGAAAAAAAATTCGAGCACACTGAAAATTGACCCAACCCCCTACAAACAAATATCAAATGGTCCGTCCCTAAACTATCGAAACCTTTGCAAAAAGAAGAGCCAAAGTTCAATGGGATCAAATTGCCTTGACTTCCCGCCATTTGTGTGGGAAGGCTCCCTGGAAATAGCGTTACGAGTTACAAAGTTACAGAGTTACGAAGTTACGAAGTTACAAAGTTACAGACACCTCAATAACACCTCGCAGTCACAAACAAGACAAATGTCTGTCATCGTCATGTACGGCAGGTCACGATATTGATCCCGTGGGAGGGACGGAGGGTTTTTGCTCGTTTTAATTGTTGTTCAGTTCAAACTCAAGAAAGAAAATCTGAATTCCACCCGTCACGAATATTTTCATTCTCAAAAAAATCAACTCCTCCTTGATGACCTAGGTACCAGAGGATCATGCATAAACAAAAACATGTTAAAATGTTGTTTATTTGAAGTGTAGGATATACAACAAAGAAAAAAGTGTTATATAAATAATCAATTCCAAATCTTGGCCGAGAAGACTAAGTCATTACTATACGTATCCAAAAGCATGGCGGTGGACTTTAATCTCATATGTAAAATAAACAAGGAAAAAATCGATCTGCACGGAATCTTTGAATCTGTAATCTGTTTCTAGCGCTTTAATTGACTCTTGTAGTAAAAAACGCCATGCCATGGGCCATGTTCCTGTTCTGTAACCATTACGAGGTTTGGAAATTCCACCACAATTCGAATTTAAAAAAAAAGGGAATTGACATTTTTGAGTGTTTACAAATTTTACATGTACTAAACAACAATTAAAACGAGCAAAAACCCTCTGTCCCTCCCACGGGATCAATATCGTGACCTGCCGTACATGACGATGACAGACATTTGTCTGGTTTGTGACCGCGAGGTGTTAATAAGGTGTCTGTAACTTTGTAACTTCGTAACTTCGTAACTCTGTAACTTTGTAACTCGTAACGCTATTTCCAGGGAGCCGTGTGGGAAATGTAACAAGATTTTGGTTCTCTTTACTTCAGCTGTCATCGGGCAAGATTATGAGGTGTTATAACCCCCTTGTATCAACAAACCCGCTTCTTGGCTCCAAAACACATTTTTGCGTTTTTCTCGGAAGTGAATTTACGTTCAATTAGCCGTGTATTTTGAGTTCCCGGTCAAAGGGATTTTAATGGATTCATCTGAAATTTGGCAGAGGTCGTCTTCGATAGTTGATCTTTAAAAAAATCTCCGATTTTCGATTTTTTGTTCCATTCTAAAGTTATCGTCTGTTTTGTATCGGATACAACTATTTTGGCGGTGTTGTAACTTTAGGAACGTATAACAGAACAACGGGGCAACTAATCAAAAATCTGAGACACACTTTTGACAAGTGATATCTCATGATCTCAGAAAGATAGTAAACATTGTTTTCGGATCAATATTGATTGACCGGGAACTCCGCGAAGACACCTCGGTGAAAATGTGAATAATTCGCTCTAACCTAAAAGGAAAAAAATATTTTACGATAAAAATAATAGAAATAGTTTTTACATTTATTCAGCTTTCTAAAAATGTATACTTTAATGGGGTTTAGACTAAACGTTTTGGCGCAATATAGAGTTGAACGCACACCAGGCGCTAGGGGTACCCTGATACCTTAAGCCAAAAGTACAAATAAACTACAACTTGTATAACAATATTGTTATATTTTAATAGCAATTAACTGTCTCCATAGCCTCCTTGCACACACTTTTGTCATTCTGACACCAGGGGTTATGGCCCTGTAGATCAGTGGAAATATGCGCGGCTTGGTTCAGTGTGAAGATGAGCGTGAACGTGAACGTGTAGGCCTCGGAGACGGTACAGGGGACGGTACAGGGGACGGTACAGGGGACGGTACAGGGGACGGTACCGGGGACGGTACCGGGGACGGTTCAGGGGACGGTACAGGGGACGGTTCGGGGGACGGTACAGGGGACGGTTCAGGGGACGGTACAGGGGACGGTTCAGGGGACGGTACAGGGAATGGTTCAGGGGACGGTTCAGGGAACGGTAGAGGGGATGGTACAGGGGACGGTACAGGGGATGGTACAGGGGACGGTAGAGTGGAAGGTACAGAGGATTTATATCTTAAACAACTGTATGGGCATTTTTCCCTGATGTCTTCACTGGTTTGGCAAAATCCATGTTTACCCCACAATGGGCATCGAACATTTTTATCGACGTACTTGTTTTCTGGAATAATAACAAGCAAAAAATGTAGTTTTATTAATGGATTGTCAATAGGAAATGTGTTAGTTAGCTAGATGTGAATGCTTCTTCGAGTGTAGATTTTTCCTCGAAAAAATCCGAGCCCTCAAAGTTGTTTGAGCCCTAGACTCTATACAAATCGTTCCGCTCGGGTTATCGATCGGACAGCATCCGTCCCGCAAGCGCTCAACATAAATAACGAACTTCAACCTGCTCGCCACTAGAGCCTTCAAAAGGCTTAAATGATTAAGCGTCGGACCGAAAATCCGAAGATCGTAGGTTCAAACCACGCTCGGATTTTGTCCGAGTAGCTTTCACATCTAACCTACAAAATGTAGTTGCTTAAGGTTTAGTTTTTCTAGTGTTGGAAGTCACTGACAAATTAACCCACTCCGTCCTCGGTTGTCTCGGTTAGTGTGACGTCCCAAAAGGGACTAACCTTTGTCTAAGTGGTAGGGTTGATCGGCGGTCATTCTTGATAAATTAATTAAGAGAGCTGTTGGAGTCATGTTAATTTCAACCTCCCTTAAACAGGGGCAGATCCAGGGCTCAGACTGATGGGGTTCACCAACCTCGTTCCCAGGCCCTTTTCCCTTCTCTTGGAGGTGGGGCGGGAAAAGGGCCTGGGAACGAGGTTGGGGGTTCACTTCAAATTGATCTTGTTCTTGATATTTTTCGGTCTCGACTTAAAAATGTTTTATTAGTTTGCTAAGCTGTACTGGTATCATTTAATCCGTCAATGTCATGTTTGTCCAATAAATTAACCCTGTACGACGTCATGCGTCACTCACCCCTACCACTTGGACAAAGGGAATACCCCAGGGGACAGAATATAATCGAGAGGAGAAAAACGTTGATGGATTTCATTTTAGGTTAAAGATCGAGTCAACGTGTTTAGAAGAGAAACCGTGAATTCGAGTCTAGCCATTTGCAGTGGTTACAAGGTTTTTTTGATATCTATATCGTGTTGGTGCGGGATTCAAACTCTGGTATTGAAAGACCGGCGCGCAACCAATGCAATCGAGCAATTATTGAAGCGCTATAACATAATGCTTCCCGGCTCTAGAGCAGATTTCTTGTGACTATGTAAATAAAACTCCGCGCCGTGCCGTAATGCGCCGTGCCTTGTTGCACCGTGCCGTGCTGTACCGTGCCGTGTTGCGCCGTGCCGTGTTGCAGCATGCGGCCGTGTTGCACTGTGCCTTGTTGCACCGTGCCGTGTCGCGCCGTGCCGTGTTTCACCGTTCCTTGTTGCAGCGTGCCGTGTTGCACCGTGCCTTGTTGCACCGTGCCGCGCCGTGCCGTGTTGCACCGTGACTTAATGCACCGTGCCGTGTTGCACCGTGCCTTGTTGCAGCGTGCCGTGTTGCAGCGTGCCTTGTTGCACCGTGCCGTGTCGCGCCGTGCCGTGTTTCACCGTTCCTTGTTGCGCCGTGCTGTCTCATTTTGATTGATCAACGTTGATTTCTCATCCAAAACGCTGAGACAAGACATCATGACACGGCACATGACAACAGTAGCCAACTTAAAAGCGGTTACCACCTACTATAAAGAGGAAATTCAGTGCATATCGTAGTAATTACCTGGTCCACACAGTTCACAGGACAACTTGCAGTTTTTCAACATATAGCCAGCTTGTTTCGTGCATTTGTTTTCAGAGGCCCAACTACTGCATTTCTTATTACGCTTACCATCGGGACATCTCTCAGGTCCAGACCCTGATAAACATATAAACATAATTTGAAACCGTAAATTAAAGATTAATTTTATGATACACTTTTATAATCATTTATATCTCTACAGTGAAATAAAGCTTGTAGACATAAGCGACATAAGCTTAATTGTTCTCCAACCTCGACTTCATGAGATCGACCCTTTCTCTTCCTGTAGGGGAGGGGAGGGGCGTCGCAAAGGCATAAGCCAAGACACTTGACTGGAAGGCTTACGACGTTAAGCTCGCTTATTCTCAGAACTCCACAGGGCTTATAGGGTTAGGAGATGAAAGGAAAAAGGGTGGAATCCTTTAGATTTTTTTTCCAAAATCCATTTCATGATCATTTGTTCTTTATTAATTACCTGACACTTGAATTGTGCACGTCACAATGACAACCAACAAAACCAGAGCCGCTGACACAGTTTTGTACATCTTCCAAAACTAGACTAGAACATGAAAAATACAAGGGATTATCATATATGACAATCAGTGGTATACTAGCGAATAGCAACATCGTAAAATCCATATCAACAGTGCTTCCAGTGGCCAGTGGTGATATAATTGATATCATGTGAAGATATCATTTTTTCGACCAATCACGAGCCAGCATTTTCCCGCTTCTCGCGGCTTTCAGTTCATGGACGCGTTGTGCGTTTTCATTGGTTATTTCACTAATAAACTGTTTGGTACACAGCTTTGTCCCTATGTTTACGGATAGGATAACAATGAGAAGAAACAAATAAATGAGCAAATCAATAGCTATATTTCAAGGTAACACTTGACAAGAAATGAAAAAGGTTGACAGGGCGAATGGCGAATGGCAATTGGTGATTGCGCGACGGAAACGAATTTGGTGTAACAGGAATTGCTTCATTTTCATTAACTAAATACCCAAGTAATGCCGGTACCATGCAGTAAAGACATTATTGGACAAAGTTGTCGATAGGCGATTCATATATCCGTGTCGGATAGCGGTCTAATTATAGCGTGACTACAGATCTTTTCGGTCGTGCATGCAATCACCAATCGCCGATCGCCATTCGCCGTTCGCCCCGTCAACCTATTTTGATCAAAATAGCTATATGTATAGAGGAAGTTATAAAGGGATAAAGGCAACAGATAGTAACTACATTTCTACAAGAATGAGCAGAAATAGCCAGATAGTGAAAAGTTAGGTATAAATCAGTTAAGTTTTGTTAAAAATCTGAAAAACGTCCTGAACTCTATCATGAAACCCAAGCTTTTTTCATTAAGGATAAATGAGGACTTGACTGATGATTGGCAGTTTAATTTCAGTTATTTGCTTCAGTTTTCATTTTTCTATTTTTCTATCTTTCATTTTTTCTTTCTTTCTTTCTTTCTTTGTCATTTGAGATGTTATTATCTTTGTATCAATTCGTTCAGATGTAGAACTAAATAAACAAATTAAATATAGATTATTACAAGTAACATAACCACGAAATTTCTCAATAAAAAATGTTCTCAATAAAAAAGCGATGATGTGATTGCACTCACCTGAAGGATATACTTTGTCACCAAGAAAATGAGCACAAAAGATTGTTATAACTTGACTTGATTGAAAGATTCTAATGTCAGTGTTGATGATTTGTACTCTTTGATCAAGTATCATTTGATAGGGGTGTAAACATGTCAGTTTTGTCATTTTTTCATGTCGTTATGACAAAACGTCAGTTTTAATGTCAAAAAGAACTGATACATGGCGAGTCTTTACCTGTTTTAATTGTTGATTTACAGGTTATCGTTGTTTTTTTTAGGAATTTTACGCCCTGCACAAATACCACATGCTGTACCGATATTTTAATGGTAACGAAATATTACAAGGAAGAATAAAAGCTAAGCAAGACAAAAGAAATTTGAAAAAGGTGGTCTTGTTGACAGATGAATGAGATTTTTTTAAAACTGAGAAAATGAATCATTTGTATTTGATGCAACATACTCTAGAGTTGTACACTGGAAATTTTTGCTCATTTCCAATGATAGGAAATATCTAGGAAATTGCATTTTCCGATGATAGGAGCTGGACAAAATGTACTAGGAAAATACATTTTCCTACATATATTTCCTAGATATTTCCAATCATTTGAAATTGCATTTTCCTAGATATTTCCTATGATTGGAAAATGAAAAGGTAGGAAATATCTAGGAAAATACAATTTCCAATGATTGGAAATATCTAGGAAATATGTAGGATCAAGAGACCATAATACTAGTATTATGTTCTCTTGGTAGGATATTGTATTTCCTACATTTTGTCCAGCTAGTTCCTATTATTGGAAAACGCAATTTCCTAGATATTTCCTAAATATTTGCTATCATTGGAAACGAGCAAACATTTCCAGTTTATACCAATGAAAACTGAACAATAAAATCTGTCAGCTTTCAATCATGACGGTTTGTAACAGTTGAAAAAATCATAAAGGAAACGATCGTAATTTAACATTTTGGGGTTACCTGTGGTTACAGATTCCAAAGGGATCCCATCTATTACGGACCCATGGCCAGCAACGGGCCGCAAGGAACGCCTTGCAGCAGCTTTTAGCATTGTCCTGTAAGCATGACTGCTGAAACAGCAAGTGATAACATGACGAGTATGCGCGAACCGCTGGACGGAAGTGGCCTCTGGATCAGCTAGAAATTATCCTTTCAAAATTATCCATTTGTCCAAGACAATAGAAGTTGGAGACATGCGCAGATGCTATCAATTGCTGCTTGAATGTTGTTGTTGAAGAAGGGCGCAAAATCAAAAGAACGATTGTGTGGCGTCGTATTGCAACTGCGTTTGTTCTATACTCATGGCGAATCACGATAGAAAGTCAAACTGCATTAACATGCATACAATAGAGCAAATTTTGTATGAGTGTGAAACGGACCGCGCCATGCTGTGACCGTGTCAGTGCCGTGTTGTCTATAAAAACATTCGAAATTTCTGCCATAACCGTGCCGTGACTATGCGGTGCCGTTTTCATAGTCCGTTTTCGTATGGCATACGAAATCTACTCTAGTGCTGTCGGCACTGTCATAGATGCTTTTAGAGTTTATATTCTCTGGTTAATAAAATTTTGATTGGAATAAAAAATCCAGGTAATTAAGTTACAAAACTGCGAAAACACATAATAGATTATAACTAAGGATTTTCTTTTGTGATACAATAAGACGACCTGGTCAGATTATGCATGCTGCAAACGTAACGAAGTCCTTCGCGTCCAAACTAAGTTTACTCCGTCGGATGCGGTTTCTCCCCCGGAAGCATCTTGAAGACTTTTACATGAAGGTTATATATTGCCATCGGCGGTGACGTACGCTTTAAGGCTGATTTACACGGTACGATTGTCGCACGCGACATGACGTATACAACACATCTTGGAACAAAGTCGTGTCGTACGTGTGAATGCCCCTACGACTCCTCTAAGACAGTCGCATGCGGCCTTAAATTTGTCGTAGGATTTTGAATCATGATTCAAAATCCTACGACAGTCGTAGGAAAATGGCATGATAGTCGTGAGCGTGTGAATGGTGCTTAAGACATGTCGTAGGCAGGTTGCATGCGACAAGTTGTAGGCAAAATCGTACCGTGTAAAACGGCCTTGGGATCGTCCAACAAGACACACTTCAGCAACCTAGAAAAACTACACTTAAGGGCTACCATTGGACACTAGTGCCGAAGACGTCTTAACGCGTATAAAATGGGACACATGCAGTTTGGAAACAATATACAAGGTACGATTGACGGAGTTCGTTTTCAAATGCTTAAAGGGTTACACCGTTCCAGAATTCAAGGATTTATTTGTACAGAGGAACTCAAGACGCGAAAGTAGAAGAAATGGAGACATCATCCTTCCAAGACCAGAAGCGAATTTTACTAGGAATTCCATACGATACAGAGGAGCAATAGCAATAGCCTGGAACAGTTGATCTAGCAAGGAATCAGCAGCAAATAACCTAAATGAATTCAAGCGTTTACTAACTGGCAAAATATGTTTTGATTCGATTGTAGCTGTCATCAAACACAAGGACAATAGTTATGATATTTAAATTAATTTGAATACTGTAAATCGAAGTGGAAAAACACATGGATGTTAAGAATTGTATATGTATTCAAATATCTCGATGTTGTAATAGTTATTTTTATTTGTAATTAATCTAAATGCACGATCCCACCAGCTATGCTGAATATTTTATCGTGTTTAAATAAAGTCATTCATTCATTCCGCCGATTCATTCATTCCGCCGATTCATTCATTCATTCATTCATCCATCCATCCATCCATCCATCCATCCATCCATCCATCCATCCATCCATCCATCCATCCATCCATCCATCCATCCATCCATCCATCCATCCATTAATTAATTATTGCTGTTGTTAGAGTATGTATTCAATAATTGTTGGTTAGACGTCTAATTGTAGCTAGATTTCGATGCCGCAAAAATATTGTATTAAGCTAAAAGTACAAATATACTACAACTTGTATAACATATAGTTTAATTTTCATAGCAATAAACTGTCTCCATAGCTTCCTTGCACACACTTTTGTCATGCTGACACCAGGGGTTATGGCCCTGTAGATCAATGGAAATATGCGTGGCTTGGTTCAGGGTGAAGGTGAGGGTGAGTGTGAAGGCATCAGAGACGGTGAAGAATATGCACGGTGAAGGATATGGCGAAGGGTACGGTGAAGGGTCTGGTGAAGGATATGTTGAAGGGGACGTTGAAGGGTACGGCGAAGGGTACGGTGAAGGGTACGGTGAAAGGTAAAGAATATGGTGAAGGTTACGGTGATGGATACGGTGAAGGTTACGGTGAAGGATACGGTTAAGGATACGGGTAAGGGTACGGTGAAGGATACGATTAAGGGTACGGTGAAGGGTACGGTGAAGGGTACGGTGAAGGTTACGGGTAAGGATACGGTGAAGGGTACGGCAAAGGGTACGGTGAAGGGTACGGTAAAGAATATGGTGAAGGTTACGGTGAAGGATACGGTGAAGGTTACGGTGAAGGATACGGTGAAGGATACGGTGAAGGTTACGGTGAAGGATACGATTAAGGGTACGGTGAAGGGTACGGTGAAGGTTACGGGTAAGGATACGGGTAAGGGTACGGTGAAGGTTACGGTGAAGGATACGATTAAGGGTACGGTGAAGGGTACGGTGAAGGTTACGGGTAAGGATACGGTGAAGGGTACGGCAAAGGGTACGGTGAAGGGTACGGTAAAGAATATGGTGAAGGTTACGGTGAAGGATACGGTGAAGGTTACGGTGAAGGATACGGTGAAGGATACGGTGAAGGTTACGGTGAAGGATACGATTAAGGGTACGGTGAAGGGTACGGTGAAGGTTACGGGTAAGGATACGGGTAAGGGTACGGCAAAGGGTACGGATAGGGGTACAGTGAAGGGTACGGTGAAGGGTAAAGAATATGGTGAAGGATACGGTGAAGGTTACGGTGAAGGTTACGGTGAAGGATACGGGTAAGGGTACGGTGAAGGATACGATTAAGGGTACGGTGAAGGGTACGGTGAAAGTTACGGGTAAGGATACGGGTAAGGGTACGGTGAAGGATACGGGTAGGGGTACGGTGAAGGGTACGGTGAAGGGTACGGTGACGGGTACGGGTAAGGGTACGGTGAACGGTACGGTGAAGGATACGGTGAATCATAAGAGTACCCTAGTAGGGATCCAGATTTATATCTTAAACAACTGTATGGGCATTTTCTCTTGATTTTTTCACTGGTTTGACAAAATCCATTTTTAACCAACTCTGGGCAATGACCATCTGTATCGACTTTCTTGTTTTCTGAAATACGGACAAGAAAAAGGAATTTGAATTTTTGAATTGATTGTCAATCGGAAATGTGTTAGTTAGCTAGATGTGAATGCTTCTTTGAGTGTAGATTTTTGCTCGAAAAAATCCGAGCCGGCTCGACGTGGTTTGTACGAATCGTTCCGCTCGGGTTATTGGACAGCGTCCGTCCCGTACGCGCTCAGCATAAATAACGAACTTCGACCTGCTATAAAAACTCCGCGCCGTGCCGTGTTGCGCCGTGCCTTGTTGCACCGTGCCGTGCTGTACCGTTCCGTGCTGTACCGTGCCGTGTTGCGTCGTGCCGTGTTGCATGCACCGTGCCTTGTTTCAGCGTGCCGTGTTGCACCGTGCCTTGTTGCAGCGTGCCGTGTTATTTTGCAGCGTGCCTTGTTGCGCCGTGCTGTCTCATTTTGATTGATCAACGTTGATTTCTCATCCAAAACGCTGAGACAAGACATCATGACACGGCACATGACAACAGTAGCCAACTTAAAAGCGGTTACCACCTACTATAAAGAGGAAATTCAGTGCATATCGTATTAATTACCTGGTCCACACAGTTTACAGGACAACTTGCAGTTTTTCAACATATAGTCAGCCTGTGTCGTGCATTTGTTATCAGAGGCCAAACTACTGCAATCCTTATTACGCTTACCATCGGGACATTTCTCAGGTTCAGACCCTGATAAACATATAAACATAATTTGAAAACGTAAATTAAAGATTAATTTTATGATATACACTTTTATAATCATTTATATCTCTACAGTGAAATAAAGCTTGTAGACATAAGCGACATAAGCTTAATTGTTCTCCAAACTCGATCATGGGATCGACCCTTTCTCTTCCTGTAGGGGAGGGGAGGGGAGGGGCGTCGCAAAGGCATAAGCCGAGACACTTGACTGTCATGGAAGGCTTACGACGTAAAGTTCTAGGGATAGGAGATGAAATAAAAAAGGGTTGAATCCTTTGGAGTTTCTTTTCCAAAATCCATTTCATGATCATTTGTTCTTTATTAATTACCTGACACTTGAATTGTGCACGTCACCATGGCAACCAACAAAACCAGAGCCGCTGACACAGTTTTGTACATGTTCCAAAACTATATAAGTAGACTAGAACACGAAAAATACAAGGGAGTCATATATGAAAAGCAGCTCTTCAAACTGAAAACGCGTAAACTACCGATGATGAAGGTTTTGTTGTTTCACTGATGGAGTTCCTGAACGAAATCTTACGTTTGCGAAATCTTACACATTGGATCTCGAGTCCGATTTGAAATAGTGATAAATAAATGAACGAATGAAAAACGAACGAAAAAAATGAATGACACTGTTTGAGTTATCAGTACTGTTCTCTGTAACAAAATATATCACTGAAATCTGAAATCGATTTTCAGTACATTATTACGAGTAGGGCCTTGACTACTAGCTCCCTAAGTGCCAAGATGGCAACTTGGATCGCCAGCTCAACCGGTACATTGGTTTTAGGCCTCACTCGAAATCTTTTTTGCTTGTTTGTTTGTTTTTTGTTTCCAATGTGCTACTGAAGGTCTGATAAGAAGTAATTCTTGTAATTTGTTATTGGTTTTTCCTATTGACACTGCTTTGTTCCTATGTTTGCCAATAAGCTAAAACAAAATGAGAAGGAACAAATGAACAAATCAATAGCTATATTTCAAGGCAACACTTAACAAGAAATGACACGCGTGTCAGATTCCTTCAGTCAAAGAATTCGTCAGTTTTGAACTCTCTTATATGTATAGAGGAAGTTATTAAAAGGGATAATTCTAAAGGCAATAGATAGTAACTAAATTTCTACAAGCATGAGCAGAAATAGCGAGATAGTGAAAAGCTAGGTATAAACTTAAGTTTTAATTTGTTAAAAATCTGAAATTCCCGTCCTGAACTTTATCATGAAACCCAAGCTTTTTTCATTCTGGATAAATGAGGACTTGACTGATGATTGGCAGTTTAATTTCAGTTATTTGCTTCAATTTTCTTTTTTTCTTCTTCTTCTTTTTTTATCATGTGAAATGTTATTATTCATAGATATATTACAAGTAACATAACAACTAAATTTCTCAATAAAAAAGCGATGATGTGATTGCACTCACCTGAAGGATATACTTTATCACCAAGAAAATGAGCACAAAAGATTGTTACAGCTTGACTTCGGTTTAAAAGATAAGCGTGTTGATGATTTGCACTCTTTCGATTCAAGTATCATTTGATAGGGATGTAAACATAGACATGCCATTTTTGTCATTATTTCATTAGTGTCGTTATGACTGACAAAACGTCAGTTTTAACTGGCCATGGTGTCAAAAAGTACTGATACATGGCGAGTCTTTACCTGCTTTAATTGTTGATTTACAGGTTATCGTTGTTTTTTTTAGGAATTTTACGCCCTGCACAAATACCACATGCTGTACCGATCTTTTAATGGTAACTATAATTACAAGGAAGAGAAAAAGCTAAGCACGACAAAAGAAATTTGAAAAAGGTGGTCTTGTTGACAGATGAATGAGATTTTTTTTTAAACTGAGAAATTGAATCCTTTGTATTTGATATTTGATGCAACATACTCTAGAGTTTTACTCTGGAAATTTTTTGCTCATTTCCAATGATAGGAAATATCTAGGAAATGATAGGAACTGGACAAAATACATTTTCTTACATATTTCCTAGATATTTCCAATCATTGGAAATCCTCCAGTTTCGAGTTCTGTGTTGCTAAGCGTTAGCCTCGAATAGATGTGAGATATTCAAAGAAATCAAGCAAACCCCAGAGGAATTCTATAGCATTTGCTTTGTTCATTTGTGTACATTCCATTTATTCCCAAGGGTTAATAACTTGAACACAAAAGAATATATTACGCGGTATTGAGGCTAACGCTGAGCAAAATGGACTCGAAACTGGAGTATTGCATTTTCCTAGGTATGTCCTACCTTTTCATTTTCCAATCATAGGAAATATCTAGGAAAATGCAATTTCCAATGATTGGAAATATCTAGGAAATATATGTAGGAAAATGTATTTTCCTAGATTTTGTCCAGTTGCCTATCATTGGAAAACGCAATTTCCTAGATATTTCCTATCATTGGAAATGAGCAAAAAATTCCAGTGTATACCAACGAAAAATGAACAATAAAATCTGAATAAATGACCAGTTTAAAAAATCTGTACAAGAGACGGTCTGCATGAATGAGCGGTCGCCAAAAAAATTGAATGAATATGATAGAGTGATTTTCATAAACCCGTGAAATACATTTTAGTGTATTTAGTACTATTAGTCTCTAATTCCTTTGTTTTCTATTGTTTGAATCTGGCTATTACTAGCTAATAATTAACTTTCAGTTGTTTCACAGGTTTATGAAAACCACTCTAAAAGAAAGTCTAAATGAATGACCGATAGAAAGAAAGTCTGAATGAACGACGGACCACGGTCGACTGAGCAAGTTTACTGAAACTCAGTTTTAGTGCAGTTTCCACTGCAGCCATTCTACGCCTTAGAGTTGCTTTCAAAGACAGTCAAAGCACAAATCCGACAGCTTTCAATCACGACTCTGACGGTTCCAGGTTTGTAACAGTTGAAAAACATCAAAAAGGAAACGATCGTAATTTAACATTTTGGGGTTGCCTGTGGTTACAGATTCCCAAGGGATCCCAACTATCTCCCAGCAACGGGCCGCAAGGAACGCCTTGCAGCAACTTAATGTGTAATGTGCCATAAACATGACTGGCGTTGAAGAAGGGCGCAAAATTAAAAGAACGATGGCATGGCGTCATCGTCTAATGATTTTACTCCTTCTTTTTATTATTGCAACTGCGTTTGTTCTATACTCATGGCCGAATCACGATAGCAATAGAAAGACAAGGTATATAAGAAAGAATCTGACTTTGTTTACATTGAATATCTGGTTTGGCGACTACAAGACCAAACAACGGATGTCAGCCATTGGCAAAACCATAGAAGCGCTTTCTCCAAGCATTATAACATTTCAAGAAGTTACAAGTGGAAATTTAGTGTATTTGCAAAGTCAATCATGGTTTACTCAGTATCACATGATACCAAGCAGACTTCCCAAAGGTCGAGGGTATCATGTTATCATTCTAAGCCTTTATCCAGTGATTCAGCGGGAAAACATACCATTTCCTAACTCAAAAATGGCTAGAAATCTCCTCATAGCAGAATTACTGATTGATATAGAAATACCTGAGCTTGAAAGCAGCTTAGATTCGGATAGAAAGCGTGTGCATTTTACAATTGCTACATCACATCTTGAAAGCATGGGGTACATGACACAAGAGCGTGAAAACCAACTCCAGCAATCAATAAAGACATTGAGTAAATACGATGATGTTTGTTTGATGGGAGATTTGAACCTTGAGCTAAAAGTTGATGGTGAAATTGAGCTCCCATCGCCTTGGTTCGATGCGTGGTTGTCTGTCGCTGGTAATACTCACTCTAATGGTTTTACATGGGACCCAACAGTGAATACAAATGCACAAGTCAGTGAGCCCGGCACTACTAAAGACCGTTTTGATCGTGTCTTCTGCAAATGTCTTAACTTTGCAGTTGAAAGGGTAAACATTGTTGGTACTCAACCAGTGGACAGTGTGTTTCTGAGTGATCATTTTGCACTGTTTACAATGCTTAGAGTGGGTCAAACAGCTGGAGGAGGTTCACAGGCCAAGAAGGTCAAATTTAAGAGACCCAAAGACTGGAAGAAATATCTACATGTATCTTAGGTACATCTGATATTACTTGTCTCTGTTCCATTGACCAGCTGGCTTAAACCTGCATTTTTAAATACCAAATTGAATTTTAAATTCATTAAAAAAGTTTAATATGTTCTTCCTTGGCCTCTTTCGGTCATGGTCAAAATAAATGTTTCTATATTATTTTGTTAAATTCAAACAATTGAGGGGGTTAAATATTAAAGTGACTTATTTTTAAAGTTAAAATAACAAAAGGTTCAAGATGGTATCAATTGACTTCTCTACACCTACATATATCAATGTCCCTGGTGTTTTTGTAGTAATAAATTTGAAAAACCCTGAAAATCTTATGCAAATTTTCTTGACATTTTCTGTATACTTTTGAAATTAATGGCTTAAAACATTCTTTGAAAACAAAAACACAGCCTGGATCTTTATATTTCTTCAAATATCTGGCCAGACATTGATATTTACGCTTAGAGAAGTCATTTTATTAAAGATATTATGTTTTAAAGTGTTCTTGAATATCCAATTTCTAGTAAAATAATATAAAAATTAAGTTTGAAAAGAAAATGACAAACAATTGATATTTTGTGTAAGACTGATCAACCTGTGATTGTAAATAGGCTTATAGTTTTAGAGTGGATTTCGTAGGACTGTGAAAATGGTATCGCACAGTCACAGCATGATTACAGCAGGAATTTTGAATGTTTTTATAGACAACACAGCACTGACACTGCACAGTGTGTTTCACACTCATACAAAATCCATTCTAAGTACTTTCATCAGTAATGCAATGAACATTGGAGACATATTTTAAGTGTTCATTCCCATGCAGTTTTTGACTGTAATAAAATAGTTTCAATTCTAATGAACCATAGAAATTCCAAGTCACAAAAACATATGCAGGTATAACCTTTTCAAAACTCATTCAACATAAAATGTTAATGTATTTCCAAACATACATAGACTTCTCAGTTAAAATAACTATAATAATTTCTTATATGTAAATATCTTAAGTTTGCAATCATTTACTATAACTATAAACACAATAAAAACATAATATATATTTATATATTCATTTTAAAGACGTATATATTCACCACATAGATCAGTATGACTGATATAAAAGACACTTTTTATAGACAAACCAAAATTAGCACATTATCACGGTAAAGAAAGTACAGGGCAGTTTATATTTATGGATTATGAACTGTATTTAATGCACCAAAAAATAGTTGTTAGAAAATAGTGTAGCAAGTATTCAAAGTTTTATGTCAAGAATGTCTTGGTTTCTGAAGGATTTGCCATAAAATTCAAACAACCTTGGGCTTGTTTTTTATTAATGAGTGATTGTACTGGGTTACATAAAATTGAAGGGTTCCATGTGAAAATGGCCTAAGTGGCTGATGATATTTTTTCAATAGCATAAAATGGTACGATTAACTTTCCTATGCTGGAAAAATTAATTTCAGCATATCCATCAAAGTCACTTGGGACATTTTCACAGGGAACCCTTCAAATGTTCTAACTTCTTGTGCATTTTCTATTGTTACAAAACAAATAAGTGTTAAAAATAACATGGGCATTTATTAAGGGAAGCCCAAACATCTGAGCATATGACTTCTCAAATATTATCTTTATTCTCTGATTAAAATGTAGCCTCTGTAGCCAGTGCTTTTGGGAGGGGAAGGGGAAGGAGAAATGGGGAGGAAAGGAGCATCCACAACAATGATGCTATTGTTTTCCTTCCCTCCCCTCCCCAAAAAAGTACTGGCTACACAGGCTAATTTAAATGCTGCCTTGAGGATGACAAGACAAAAAATATAGAATATATTATATTTGGTCACAGATTTGAGCTTCATCAATCAAAAACTGTAACTACCATATACACACTAATGTATACCCTAACCTGTGCTCATAGATGTCGGGGGCAGATCCAGGATTATCTTCAGGAGGGGGTGCACCATCTTCAGGAGGGGTTGCACCATAATATAAACTGGAAACTGCTGAGAGGATGTTTTGGAAAAATTCTGAGAAAAAAGGACTCAGTCATCTCAGGAGAGGGGTGCACACCCCTCCCCTAAATCTGCCCCTGGATATGTTGTCTTTATGGTGAAGGACCACCTTGTATGCCCTTTACACAAAGTTAATAGAATGGTTAGAAAACACCACAGACTTCAAAGGGACTAAAATAGGAATAAATATGGAGATCGAATAGGGCCTTGACTGTGTATTTTTTGTTTCACCTTCATTTATTATGCCCTAACCCAAACATTTTGTGCAAGGCCATGGTTGGAAAAGTGAACAAAAAAATAGAACAATGAATGTAGCTGCTGGGGTTCATAACCTGATCTCTTCTATTAACTTTGCTTTATGATTAAATAAAACTATGACAGCACCAATCCTAATATGTATATACACCTATTTCAAAAAAGGTTGTCAGAGCTAAAGGCGATAGGCAATAGGAGATAGGTCATTCAAAATCCAAAGTAATCAAGAAGTTTTAAAAATAGCTTCGTTATCCCGTTCGTTTGGCTCCGAACATTGGATATGATTGTCTGATTGTTGACTTTCTTAATAAAAACAAATACAAAACCCAACCGTGAATAGTGGAATGACCTATCTCCTATCACCTTAAGCTCTGACAACCTTTTCTGAAATAGGTGTATACTTAGCAAAAAAGCAATAATAACAATAATGACCAAATGTGACTAAAAGCCCACAAAATGTTTCAGTAATCCTATAAAATTGTCAATAATGTGAAATCATAACTAAAGACATAAATAGAACCAATTACAGTGCATCCAGAGTGTGTATCAGGAATCCTGGCTCATAAACAAACAAATATCCTATGGCCACTTTCCCTAGGGAAGAAAATGGGGAAAAAATCTGCAATTCATTGCATTATTCTATGGGTGAAAAACATTACAGGTTAGCCAGGAGGCCAATTTTGGAATAAGCTTGTCAATGGGCTCATATTGCATCTATTTGTTTACTTTCTTTTCGATTTTTCCTACAGCAGATTTCACAGCCTGCATGGTCGTGTTGTCTAAAAAAATGTTCAAAAGTTCCACCATAACTGTGTGATGACCATGTGGTGCTGTTTTCACAGTCATACGAAATCTACTCTAGTTACCATCAATAACAACGACATACAACCACCTAAACTTTAACCTTTTGTAGTACAGATACTCATCTCTCTCTCGAAAACCTACAGCTTACAATAATTATTCCAATGGCTACAAAAGCTAAATTTTCTTTAGAGAATCATCTGGGGGTCAAGAATAGCTTGAGTGGATTTGAGTCTATTAAAAATAAAATTCTCAATGGATACAATTCATCACAATTTACAGTAATTGATACACTTTAAAATCAACATTTTTTTAGGATCATCATACATCTGGACTCGTATGACTTAGGCCCAGTTCAAACATTGAACTTTGGCCATGTCAAATGCATTGAAAACAATGGATAATTAGACTGCCTTCTTTGATGTTATTAGATTCAATGTGGTAAAAGTTAGACATCTGAACTGGGCCTTACAGCTAAGTCTCAACTGTCTTTCCAGGAACATAATTATAAAAAAACTACATACATATTCATTATTTCAACCATTATAATTCAAATCCCTCTTGAGAGACAACTCGATCTATTCAATCAGGTGTTTTATAATATTTCACCAACTGATTTGTGGCATTTCTAATAACTTTGAAGTGATCTGTGAGTGATCTGTGAAATTCTATATTGCTTCCATAACTACATGGAGCATAACCAATAAAATATTCATACTAATTCAACTTTAAACTAATACTGGCACATCGTCAGCATCCCGATAGCTTTCCCCTTGAATTGCTTGATCAAGTCTCTCTTGAATGTTAGCAAATCGATCTCTTCCTGTATAATCTGGAGAGCCATTCTCCCAAGCGGTACGTTGATCAACAGCTTGAGCCTCTTCTTGACCTTCACTCTGAAGATGCAGTAGGTTAAGTTGGTCAATGACTTGGTGAATAACGGAAGTCTGTGAATGACGAATGCATAAGTAGGATGTCAGTGCATTATGTGTTAAATGAATGTTAAGAACATCAATCACTTAAAACATTACTGAAATTATAAATGTTTAACGTTACCATTATTACAGTAAGTACTACCACATCAATCAACATTAAGATATACATAAATGAAAAAGATTACAACAGCATAAAGCTCAGAGGATCATTCACACCAGAGAAGGTGGCATCAGAAAGTGTTTACTGAAGGGTCAGGAAGTGGTTGGCAAAGTGTTGGTATGATGTCAGGAAGTGGTTGCTAAGGTGTTGCAATTTGGTTGGCTAGAAGGTGATGGTTCATAAAATCTAAGTCTAGGATGTTAAAAAGCAGTTGCTAGCATAAAGTATCACAAATTATGTGGATGCTAAGGTGTCAGGAAGTGGTTGGTAGGTGTCAGGAAGTGGTTGGTAAGGTGTCAGGAAGTGGTTGGTAGGTGTCAGGAAGTGGTTGGTAAGGTGTCAGGAAGTGGTTGGAAAGGTGTCAGTAAGTGGCTGGTAAAGTGTTACTAAGCAGTTGTTGAGATGTCAGTGGTTTGATAATATGTCAATATGTTTTATCAAGAGTAATGTATTATCAAGTCAGTTTTAATGTTTAGAGTACAAAGAGAGCTGAGGATTGATGGTTACTTCAATACATATTTGTAAAATTATGAAAAAGACAAAACTAAAATGCATAAAGGGTAAATGCCATAAATCCTTGATTCAGATTATTACTTAACAGTTAATATACATAGTATTATAAGTAGTTTTACCCATTTAAAACTTATTAGCATGACATAGGGGTTTTCTTTTAAACTAAAATATCATTTAAGACTTATTATTGTCGACTAATTTATTAGTTGAAGCAGGGTATAGTTATCATTATTGACCCACTTATCAAGGATGATGAAGTATTTAGACAAGCACATGGACACAAACAAAATGCCTACTGTATCATTATGTAGGTATGATTCTAAATTGATTTCCTCTGTGTACTGTGTTGCATCGCTAGCAATAATGTGACCACTGTCCTGGTCGTCTGTATGGGTGGGTTCGTCAGGGATCTGATGGGTGTCTTGTGTTACTGGATCCATATGGTGTGGTCTTATTGATTCAGTAATGTTCTCAGTGGGCGTCCAATAGAACTGATTGGGATCTGGAATGTAAGCTGGTGTGGTAATGTGATCCTCATGACTGTGTAATGGACGTTCTGGCTGAGTGTACAGGACTGTAGTTTCTTCACTGCATTGCTAAAGCAGTAAGCAAAAAAACTACATGACTGTATAGTTATTTTACTTGGATGCAAGGAGCATGGACACATTCTAGGAAGTACTTATCTTACTCTCATTATCACTTTAATTGAATAGTTTTACTTTAAAGAGCATTTATGAATGTTGTTTACTATGCATGTAGGAAAGTGTGAATGTTTTGGATGATATGCTTGCATGTGATATTTAGCATGAATATTTAAAATTATCAAACTGATAAACAACATTTTTCTTTTGAAGAATATTTGACAAAATGAATGATGACAATACAGAAATCATGCAGATTTTGGTACATCAAGAACAGCAAATTAATAATACAACAAAATGATACATTTGTGACATTTTATAATGTACATGTAGAGTGGTAAAATGCAGTCATAAATTATCTCAAAATGGTTGCCCAGCTCCATAAAAATACCAAAATATTGCAACTACATTGTGTTAATAATATTATTATCAACTTAGTAGCGGGGTCATATAAATTACTTTTGAGCTTATAAACAACCTTTTCAAGATAGATTTTATTTATTATTATTCTATTAGTTTACTTACTCTCATGCCAGGCAGAACATAGGTCACATAGATATCCCACCAGAGTTGTAGATAATTACTTTCATGTGCTGGTGCACTGGAATATGGTGGCATATATACACTGCCAGTTTCACTAGAGTATGTACATTGCCAAGGCTTTATGGGCCCTATGAAATGCACTATTTTTACATCTCGGCCAAAACTGAAAAAGGCAAAGAAAGCTTCAATCAAAAGCACCTTTTTAAGAAACACTATTGCTAGCCAAAATTTAACTGCAATTGAAGGGATACCACAGGAAATGACCTAAGTGGTGTTTTCAAAAAATGACCAGACATTGATTTGGCTTAGAATGACTTTTGATACCAATTTTGACTCTTTGAGTAAACTTTGTCAGAAATGTCAATTAGGACATTTTAATCAGAAGCCCTTCAAGTGTCTTTCTTTCACCAAAGTTAAAAGAGTGAAATGGTTAAGAAACCCATTGTTCTAACTTATTGTTCCCTTTTTCCAACCGTAACCGTGCACAAAACAAAAGCATTCCTACATATATCAGACAATCAGCCAATGAAAACGTTTGGGTTAGGTCAGTCAAGCATAATAAATGAAGGTAAAACAAAAGATTGTGCATGGTCAGAACCGTACCCAACCTCCATGTTTGCTTCACTGTCAGTCCTTTGAAGTGTGCCCAGTTTTATAATCATTCCCCTTCATTAACTTTGCTTTCATAGAGTGAACTTTGTCAGAAGCTGGCACTTAGAGAAAGAATACTTGCCGAGTGTACACTGCAGTGTCTTTTATATTACATTGTGTTTCTGAAAGATCTCCCCTCCCCCAACTAAAAACTTACCGTTTGTATGCTGGAGCATACGTGTAACTGGCATTAGAATTCATGTTGTACACAAAAGATAAATGAGTAGAAATGTCTTGTGTTGCCCAGTTACTAAAAAATGAGTTCAAAAGTCCCTGGTCACCACCTATAATAAGGAAAATGATAAATAAAAATGTCATAGAATCTTGTAGATGTTATCTTGTAGGACTTGTACCAGCATGTGGCACAGTATGCACTGCTTGGAACTTCAAATTTTTCAATCAATGTCATGGATTTGACCCTATAACAGTGTGATGTAGTCTAAGCTGTCAAGTTGTCACATCAAATATATAGAAAAAGTTATAAAAATGGTACGACGATTTTACCATGTGGTAATCAAGTCTGAGTACTGGTAAGTCTTCATGAAGGCTATTCTGTGCTGTGTATTTTACATCAGCCCTGTTATAGTATTTTAAATGTACCTAATGTTTTTTTACTTAACAAATAGATTCCATTTTTCCATGCGTCTGTACTTAATAGATGCACAGATGATGTCAAAATGTGATGAAAACAAAAATGTAAGCCACCAGACAAAGTCAAGTGACTGTAGTTCTCACCACTTTTTGGCCTCTTCTGTGCATCTATTGGAGTACTGACCAAATGAAAAATGGAATCTATTTGTTTTATATAATATTCATAGAAAATTTCCAACCAATCAGAGTGCACATAAGATTCACTGACATCATCTGTGATGCATGTGTACTGTAATAACACATGGTTCCTGACCAATCAGAGCACGCATAATATACCAATTATTATATAAATCATTATTACCGTCAAAACTTCCATGGTCAATGGCATGTTGCAACAGTGCCTCGTATGTTGCTCTTGAAGGCTCAAACACAAACACACCAGAATTAAAGCAGTCTGGCCATCCAATATCAGGAACAGCTGAGAGTTCTTGTCGATCAAACAGTTCATCACAGTTCTGTAACACCAGAGTATCAGCGTCCATGAAGACACATTTTCTATACTGTGTTAAATTCCAACACCTTATCTTTGTGAAAGTGATGCCTAATTCTGGTCTCGTTAATAGTGCCAAGTTTGCATCATCTTCACTGTCTAGAGGGTCAACTGTCTCTAAGTGGTCCCACACTCGACTCAGTTGTTGTCTGTATTAACCAACAAAATTTTAATTAATTTTAAGATTTTGTGAAGCTGACATACTGTATGTATATCAAAATAATAAATTACTATTTCAAATGTTTAATATTTTTTCAGTAAGAAATTAGCCAATAGCGTTGCGCAGCGATACTAAAAATAGCCCGCTTAATAGATGCATGACTCAGACAAACATTATGAATCTGAAATCGTACTGAATAGAACATGGAGAAACTTACATTTTATTATGAAAACGTTGCTTATGTTTTAAAAAATGAGCATTAAAATCCAAAATACCGAAATCGGGCTCAAGGAGATGAAAAATTTGGTTTGTTTGTCTGAGTTGTGACGTCACGGTTGCGCTTCGCTATTCCAAAACTAGCAGGGACCTGAGTACTAGTTTCTATATTAAATTCAAGTAAAAAACAAACCCCATAAGATGAAAAAGCACATCAAATTATACAAGATTTAGAAGTTGCATTGGACTTTTTGAAATATTGATGGCAGCCATTGAAATATGTGAAAAATAATTATAAAGAAATGTATATTTGGCAGATGCTGTGTCCAACCAGACTGACATTCTCTTGCAATTGAATCTTTGAAAAGCTACTGCACTGGTACGTACTAGAGTATCCAGCAATTACAATGAAAATTGGAAATTTGTATATTTCAAATGTGCTGTTTCACAGGATATATTTCTTAATTGCATTAAATGTACCAGCTAGAATCCAGTTCCCTACTAATTATGCTATCTTGTTTTGAATTCCTGATTAAATAAATGTCACATTTCTATTATGAATTGCTAAATGTAATTTCCTGTTGTGTCTGAAAGACAAAATTAATGTGGTATGCTCACATATCAATGTCGTAAACCCTACTGCTGACCACAGTGGATCACCTGACTTCAGAAAATGCAACATCCATGACATCCATCTGTCAGTATTTTAAAATGGAGTGTTTTTAAATGTCTGATTGATATGTTGGAAAGACTTCAGACTACAGACATTTAAATATTTCATCAGATATGCAGATATGACCAGATGGGTTTTTCTTGTCTAAGAGGCTGGCTATCATCCATTCTTATCTAGGTTTTATGTTCCAATAAATAATGGAAAATAATGTGGAAAAAAAGAAAAGTTAAGGGGGTGTCAGAAACACAGGAAAATTACATGATACTACAGAGAGGCAATAAACGAAGGTATCAGGAAAGCATCCCCTGGAACCCAGGAGTACGTAATTCTGTCACTCGTTTCTCACTCCCAGAGAAATTACCCCTGGGCACGATATCTGGTAGAAACTGTTCTGGAAGTTGAAATTTACAATGGCGGCTTTCAAAGAATCCAACCTGGGGATCCACTGGAGTCGACCAATCAGAAAAGAGATGAATTCCGACTTCTGGAACAAGCTGTAACAATCAAGGTTCCCAGGGGTAATTTTTCTGGGAGTGAGAAATGAGTGACAGAATATTACTCCTGGGTTTCTGAGGATGTCAACAGAGAGGAAGGGAGCAGAAGAAGTGGAATGAAAAGGAAAAGGAAGGAGGGAGGGAAAATATGATAGGAAAAACAAGACAATGAAAGAGAAACATTCAGAGGAGGAAATGAAGTACAAGTGGGAGGGGACCTGATTATCAAAGTTACAGATTGAGTAGCAACCATGACTACTCCCATTAAATAAGGTATAACAATAGAGTGAAACAAAAGATTTATCGTTTCTGCATTATTTTAGATAAACAATTCAACGTGCCCCCTTCAAAATCATCCATGTAAGTGATGGAAGACGATTAGACTTAAGGGTCATGACATATTCATAGTTGTACAAGGTGTGATATCAGAATCAATTATTGCTTCACTTTGTACAAGCTTCAAAACTATGGACTTGTCGCATTCTGTTCACAATTGCTCGTTGTTATTATATACAATGGTTTTGCAATCGTCTGAAGTAAACTTAATCTGTCTTCAGAATTTTAACACGCCAAATAAGGTTCGAATATTCCAGGAAATTGATAACCGGTTCCTTTGAACATCAAAAATCTTCTAAAAATCCAATTAATATACAAACAAATCTTGAACAGAGTTTATGATTCCTTCGTAAATGTACAAGGCACACTTGAGTGAAGCTAATTTAAAAATTTATGAAAATTACATATTATTAAGCTTTATCCTGCTACAGTTGAGCAACGCTTACCGAATTCATAACCATATATCCTGTCTGTACATTAAATACAGACTTCCTACTATTAATTGTAAGCCAATGAGTTAGGTAAACTTGTCCATTTACTAACCTCATAGGTTCGGTAACTTGATTGGTAACGAGAAGAGCAAGTTTTCTGGTTGTATTTACCCTTCGCAGAGAGTAACCCAGCACAAGCGCTCCATTTGCGTAGTTGTCGTTCGTCACTAAGCTTACATAAGCTTGATCTTCCACTACATGTCCACCCATTTTAGCCTATTCCCCAAATCACAACTACTAACGAGCCAGGAAGCTCAATAAAACCTTTGGATTTGAGCCACAGACAAACGAAACCAAAACTGAGCGGTTCGTCCTGGTCAGCTACCGTTCGCGCCTCGTGGAATTGGTCACTTGTACTACCCCCAGAGGTCGTCATTTACTAACTAATCCTACCCCACTTAGTATAGCCCTTTCCCTACAGAATCAGATTTTTGCGGAATGTTCCAAAACTAACTTTCTAGTTTTGGTTTCGAAACGATCTCCACGAAGAAAGCATTCTTATTATATGTCTTTTTGATATTTATATAACTAAAAAATTCGGGGCGCAAAGTTTAGCCATTTGGACTAGTAGGCACTGGTACGGGAGGTTGTCTGTTCCTTATAGTCATAATTTTTTAAACTTTATTTTAAAATTACTCTCTTTTTTATTATTTCTTAAGTTTGTTCTATTATATTTGCATTTTTGCCTGAGATTTTCAGCCGAGATTTTCAATGTTTTGGGTTACCTGTCTAGGGCGCGCGCTTGGCCCTAGTTACGAGTCCTTCTCCTGTGATGTTATACGTAGCAACCGGAGAAGACAAGCAAGTGTCTAGAAAAACGCCGGAGAAAAACTCTACAAAATGTGACAAAATTTGCTCAACTGCCTCTTAAAACTTAAAGAAAGAAGACCAGTTGTACCATTTATTGTTCGTCACCAAGATACTCAAATATCATAGAGTTTTATGGTCAGACAACGCAATCGACTGTCAACGAAGCCTTCATGTCAGATGGCGAACTGACTTATTGATAGTTGTTTGGTTTGGATTAACTTTTGAAGACCAGTTTTACTTTTCTTCTCGAGTTTTTACACTTAATTCCTTTAGCTAAGTTGTTCAATTTGATAAAGGTTGACTTTGACATGGAAGAAGAAAAACCTGAAAATATTTCTCCAAAATTTGAGAATAAGGACGAAGATCCAAGTCGTAAAATCAAATCAGACTCCAAATCGTCAATATCGTCAGCGGCTTCCTCGACCCCTGAGGAGCTTAAGGAAGTCAAGGACAATCCAGACAAAGATGTTGATCCAGAAAAACTTAAACAGGACGTCGCTTCAAGAGGGATTTTACGGTCAAAGAAAGCTTTAGATAAAAATGCTAGTTTTCGAGGTTCCTTTATTTCTGATACACCATTAATAAGCAATTCAGACAGTTCAATTGAGAAAACACAAGTCCAAGATGTACCAGAAACTGATGGTAATAAGAACTTAAGTGATGGCAGTCCTTCACCTGCAAGTTCGTCATCCAGTATTTATGTCCCTTTAAATGGTGACGACATCACACATCCCTCAGAAATGCCGTACGATGGCCCTGAATTAGTCAAGATTGGTGAAAGAGAGACCAGTTTTGTTACTAGGTCAGGAAATGAGACCATTGAATTGTCGTCTGTTTGTACGCAGACTGAAAACAGTTGGTTAAAAGATGTAGACTTGTATGAAGAAATACTGCTACAGCGACCAGACTGGATAGATGAAATAAGAAAAAGAAAGAGTAGGGAATTTATATCACCTTCAGGTATTTGAAGATAAAGCCCTTTGCTGCACAGCACACTATTGTGTACTTGCAACATTGAGACACTTGCATTGGTTATATATGGATACCTGTGCATGTGTACTCTAATTGCACATAGTACTCAACCACTCACAGCACATCTAATATTACCATTATCATTATATAACATTTTTTATTATATGGCTAAATGATTTCCTGAATTCTGATTGGCTAACGCATGGTCTGTATTTTGCCATATCAGGACGTCCGCTGTCCCGGATGAAAAGAAAAGTTTGTGTTTGGCAATTGTTTTAGCGGGACTTCTCAAAGCCATATAATAAATAAGTTATTAACCTCGTTTGCTCGGTCTGTATGGGAAAATATCAGACCTCGGTCTTTTTGTACAGACCTCGCTGCGCTTGGTCCATACTGTCAAGACCTCGGTCTGATATTTTCCCATACAGACATCGCGCTCGGTTAATAACCCTTTAGTATCTTTTCCATATATACAATGTGTAAACAAAAAGTTTTTTTTAACAAACTGAGGTTTAGTCATAATATGAGCATGCATGCATGCATTTTCTTTACAGACTGTATAATAATTATCATATATTAGTGAGCGTGCATTATCTTTAATACATGCAGTGTATATATCATGTTATCTAATAATCTAAGTATACTTAAAAGTAATTAATAAGACTTTACTACATGTAACTTTTCCAGGAGAGAAGAGACGTGCAGCTAAAGGTTTTGCTCGCCGCAAAAAGAAATCCATATCAAGAACAAGCTCTCCTGCTTCTCCTTCACCTGAGCCAAGTAGAAGCAAGCCTGTTATTGAGGGACAAGTTACTGCAGGAGAGGATGGAGACAAACAAATCAGAGGTATCTACCATATCAACAATGATGTTTTTCTTGGATGATCAATTTGGCAGCTAATAGGAAAGCTTAGAACACAATAAGTTATTATTTGTATTACTTTTGTATTACTTTTGCTGTAATTAACCCCTTATTAAAACTGGTTGGTTGTTTTGCAGAACCAAGTCCCCAAAGATCAAGGCAATCATTTATTTCCTCATTGCCGCAGACACCCAAAGAAGAAGATGATGATGTGTTATATCGACCGCCAACTGTTGAAATGTTATCTAGTAGTAGTTCAGAAGACGAGGAGGACTATACTCCTGATGATAGCATGCTTATACCAAGTATAGGGCCACCCGCCATATTGCAGTATTTTAAAGAGTCTCAACATCCTCCTCTAATGAACGATGAAGTAGATGATGGTGCAGCTGGGAAGGAATTTCTCAAAAAGAGTTTTTTCACTGGTCCTTGTATGTTTTGTAAAAAGGAAGTTCTACCATTTCCTTCAGAGGAAGAATTAGAGGATACTGAGCTTAACACTGAAGATGTAAGTACAATGATCATATAATACATACCATGCTCAACTCATATGTTGATTTTTGCTGAGGGAGAAAAAACTGGAGAACCTGGAGGAAAAAAAAAACTCATGGCATGGTGGAGCACAATACATCAAACAAACTCAATTCATACTTGATCTGCTCTTGATCTGAGTACTCAAGCTGGAACTTGAACCTGGACCACAGTGGTGAAAGGCCAGCGCACTAACCACTCGGTCAACCATATGCTACCCACAATCAAGTTATGACCTACAGATACAGTAACTGACTGTAAATGGCTGTAGCTCCTATTTATTAGTTGTGTCCTAGAAAAACTGCAGTGAGCCACCTTAACTACAGTGTAGTGGCTTGATTCCTAAGAGAAATATCCTTTTGGTTAATTCTTGATTGATTTCTTTCAGTTATTTTGTTGCCCTGACTATGAAAGGTTTATCAAATTTGAAGTCTCCCAGCGAGGCGACCAATCACATGTCAGAGATGAACTAATTGATGTCAAGCCCCACCCCCCTTATGGTACAAAAGCTGCAAGGAAAGCTGCTAAAGAAAGGGCAGCAGAAAGGGCACGGCAGAGAGAGATGGAGAGGCAGAAAGTTGCTGGAGCTAATGCAACAAACTTCTATGCTTGTAAGAATGTTATCTTAATTATCTTTGTATATCAGTTCTGATAACAATGTACAAGTGTCATGTCATCAACTTAAAATCTATGAAAATATTGTGTTATTACAATACAGCTGTAAAAATGCAGTTCAGTAATAATAGCCTATACACTGTAGAATGGTTACCGCCATTTTCATCATCAACATTGTAGTCTGCACTTTGCACTACATGGCCGTCAATCATTCTCGAAAGACTCAAAACCCACTGAAATAAACCTTTCCTAACTTCCAAAATTAAAAAAAAGCATCTTTTAAATTCTTGCAATTGATAGCAATCGATGTATCTCGTAAAATGTGCATTTATTGAGAGGTAATTAAAGAATATTGACGTACGTCTAATGCAAAGTGCAATCTACAATGTTGATGTCTATAGGTAGTCGCGTTTCATTGAAAACCGCAGTAAGGTCTCAATTTCAGGGTTAACAGTTTTTTGCTGTTTTATACAGTAACTCGTCAAATGAAAACAATAACCTACTCACTTGCTTCAACCAAGTGTATGGAGGAAGGTTGGACAGTTAAACCTTTAACACCAGCACCAAGTGATGGTGATAACTTGCTTGATCCATTCGTCATTGAAGTTAATCCTATACAACAGGTTTGTATATCCCATGTACACAACTGTGTAAGATGTCTTGTGAAGGCTGAAGTCTTAAGGCAGTTTACAGAAATGATTTTGTTGTGTGACGAGACTGGTGATTTAAATGGTGATATTAATGCGAAAACAAATCACCAGTCTTGTCACAACAGAAAATCACCCACATGAACTGGCCTTTAAAATTAAATACCTGAACAACTGGTGCAACATTTTCTAAAACATGTCAGTTTGTGCCATGTATCCATGCCTGCAGTGTTGAGTGCAATTAAATTAAATGCCTGGACAAATGGTGCACTTTTTTCTACAACATTATCCCAACACAGTTGAGCCATGTGTCCATGCCTGCAATATTGCAGAAAAAGTTACAAACTTAAGGAGAACTTGATCCTAAATCTGCAATTGTTACATGTATCCATTGCCGGGATGGATGCATGGTGGAACGTTAACTCTGTTGTTGTACATGTGTTGCAATAATGCTGCAAACAAATAACATGCATTGCTGGTCTCATGCAAGTCATTATAGCAGTGACTTGCACTGGGGCCTTCAGGCCTTAATTGACATGTGATGGGCAGGAATATTTCTTGCAATTATCTCTACATTCTTTGGGGATTACATGTACTTGCAAACCAAGAATTGTCCTATTTCTCAGGGTTTTGATTGGATAATGACATCAAATGATCTAGACTAGAACTGATCTATTCCAAACAAACCCTCAAAAAACATTCATCAATAATTCTGTCTTCTATTGTGCTCCCCTATATGTTAATACCTTAATTGTCATATTTTTATTTTTATTTTCAGCTCAAAAAAGCTTTTCTTGAAAGGTTTTATGAAAATGGACAAAGATTTCTGATTATTCTTCCTGATGGCTCAGGTTGTTGTTAGTATCCTTTTTACCTAAGACTGTAGTATTGCATTCATGTCGACAGAGACCCTTTGCATAATACTGCTAATCATATGTAGATACACCTCTCGCCTCACTTTGATGCAGCTAAACAATGGCATGGTTAGGTGATTCTTTTGTTTTAATGAGTCAAAGCGAGGTGAAGGGTGTATCTGCATAATTATCATCAGTGACTTTATGCAATTAAGGGTCTGTATAGATTTTGTAGGATTATGAAAATAGTCTGTTGCAAGCTATGTCTAGGTGTTCTGATTGGATATAAGACAACAGCATTGACTAATGTGAATGCCATGACACAGCACAGTACAACATGACACAGTACTTACCTTCACAGTCATACAAATTCTATTCTATCCCTTGCAAAAAAAGTTGGAAATTTCCTAAGAATTCTTAGGAATTTCTTAAGAATTCCTAAGAATCTATTCTTAAGAATTTCTTGGAATTCCTAGGAATTCCTAGGAATGGAGGTGTGATTTTTCACGGTATTTTGGGACCGTATTCCTAGGAATTCTTAGGAATTCCTAAGAATAAATTGGTTGGAATCTAGGAGCAAGAATTCTCAAGAATTCCTAGGAATTCCTAGGAATCAGCGGATTGGAATCTACAAACAAAAATTCCTAAGAATTCCTGGGAATTCTAAGGATTTCTTTAAAATTAGCATACAAACAAGCTTAGTGCCTTATAAAGTGTTTAATATCAAAATCTAGATATTCACTTATCTATGTTGTAACTTCATTTTGGCTGTAGAAAACTCAAATACTTGAAGATAACACTTCTCTAGTTACATTGCAGTTAGACAGCAGTTTACTTAAAGTTAAAATTGTTTCAAAGTCTTTCACAATATTATAAATCTACAATGAAACATCAACTTGAGTAACTGACAAAGTCAGAAATGTTCCATAAACATCATTCAAGAGATATCTAAGTTCAAAAAATATATTATCCTTTCAAAGTAAGGACAAGAAAACTATCATACTTCAAGGACAGGATTCAGAATATCAACTTGGTCCTTGTTTAAATTGTAGAATCCAAGCATGCAGAGTAACAATAACTTACTTCACGATGATTCCTTGAGAAACCAGTCAAATGCCACTCTATTTATAGCTCTGAGTTTTCCCAAAACAACTACTTTAGAATTAGAATTGTTGTTATACTTTTTCTGCTCCATTATGGTTGTGAAAAGACTAAAATACAAGCCATTTCATGCGTGATTTCAAACGGTTATGTTGTGTTTGTATGAATGACCGCCAAAAGCATTTGAATGTGATCACATGACTAAATGCTTGTCAATGATTGGGTGATTCTGCTGTTAACTGCTGACCAAAAAGATTGAACACTCAAAAAGTGTTTAAATCTTAAATCCTAACAGGTCAAACTTGCTTGAATCAAAAAATCCAAGTTAGAGAGTTCTACAAAAAAGTCTTTGAAACAAGTCTGACACAACATTAAGTTAAAACATTCCTTCTATGTCTGAGTTGAATTTTGATTCAAGTTAACAACAGTACTTATTTAAACTTATTTAGTCTTAGATACTAGTGCAATTATGTTTTTTCTCTGGTTTTCTATGTTCCTTTAAAATCTGATGAATTAACACAAATTGTTGTGTCCATTAACATTATTCAATTGATCATGTCCAAGCAGACGTTTTCAATTTAGAATCAACTGACAAGTTATAACTTTGAGAATTCTTTAGAATTCCTAGAAATTCCCAGCTTTAGAAGTCACACCTCCTTGCCAAGTGTTAAAGCTGCTGGGAAAAGTTGTGAATTCCTAAGAATTCCTAAAAAATTCCAACTTCAAATTTCTCACTTCTTTAGACATGTGTTAAATTGTTGAGAAAAGTTGGGAATTCTCAAGAATTCCTAGGAATTCTTGAGAATTCCCAGAAAGTTGGGAATTCATTTCGCAAGGGATTTATCAATATTTATTGCATGTTCTAGTCATTTTTTCCTTAACAAAATGTTCTCTAGTTATCCCAGTGGCAATGTTGCTGTTATCATTACTACCACAGAGAAAGGAAAGTTTACTTATCTTGCTTTTGAGGTATGTATGCATTGTATCAAGTGCTGTGCTGTGAGCTGTGTGCAGATTTAGAGGATTTGGCGATTGATCAGAACACTCGAGAAGCATTTAGAATAAATTAAGCACTTGGCTTAGTACATTGTACATCTCATGCTTCTTTTACCTGCGCTCTAAATCTGCACACAGCATGTACATGCGTTTGCTATTTCTATATTTGTATTGTGTTACCATGACAACAATAATGCTAATACCTTTGACAACTGTTACCATGACAACTAGGATATTGATGACTATGATGCCAATCATTCAGGGATGCTTGCTGCTTTTGATCCATCAGGACATGGTACATGTTACTTTCCTAATGGCTTGGTCAGGTAAACTGATTTTCTGTTACACAGTTTTTGCATGACTTTGACAAGGCCTGTGTCGATCATTTCATGTTTTACAGTGTTTCAGCATTTGAAATGGCTAAGATATCGTCATTAACGATTCAGGCGGCTTAGACACAACATGGGATATGGACTTTTTCAGTCATATGAAAACTTCACTATTTCCATTGTAGTAAACTCTGTTTTTTTTTCGTCCAGAAGAATTGTATATATTAAACCTCGTTGTCACTTCGATGCAAGCATTAGCGCAAGCAACTTAAGCCTGGTTTTCACTAGCGACGCAAGCATAAGCAGCAAGCAACATACGCAGACTCAGTACTGCATTTATCACCGAGGGTGTAGAAAAGACAAGCAGCCGCTAATGAGCAGTACACTACTGAGTCTGCGTATGTTGCTTGCGCTTAACACACACTTATCACATTAAGCCTGGTCCTCACTAGCGACATAAGCATAAGCGCAAGCAACATACGCAGACTCAGTAGGGTACTGCTCATTAGCGGTGCTTGTCTTTTTCTCACACCTCGGTGATCAATGCAGTACTGAGTCTGCGTATGTTGCTTGCGCTTATGCTTATGTCGCTAGTGTGAACCGGCCCTTAGTCTGCGTATGTTACTTGCGCTTATGGTTGCGTCGATGTTGAGAACCAGGCCTTAAAGCTTATAATATAACATTACATTGGATGAAATGCCTGTCCATGACAACATCTCGCTTATTTTCATAGCCTCTTGTCAACACTGAATAGATCAATGGTCTTTTTCAGAGAGTTAATCAGTTTTCGATTTTCACGTACTGTCAGGCTAAGTTTATCCATTAGAGTATGTATTATTTAATTATCTGCAGTGAAAAGCCAGTCTTTAACGTTCTGTGTGTAATATACCAGGTTAGTACTGGATCCCTATGGTGGAGTTCTTCTAGATGCTAGAGGTGAACGCAAGAAGAAGTGGTTATGGCATAACCTCAAGACCCATGTTCATGCACCACCGTTTCAACCAATCACGTTTAGTATCACAAAACAGCTATCTGTACGATGTTTGTCACAGGTAAGGAACTCTTCAACAAATCATGTTCATGTATGAAAGTTGCGGTTGTCACATTCACATGGAGATCATGGGTCACGGGTACCACTCGACCACGCCCTAAATGTTTTTTGAGGGTGGGGTGGGGGGATCAGCTATGGCCTTACTTATGGAAGTTCTAAAGTTCTTTCAATGAAATTGTTTGAATTTGTTCATCTCTTACAGACATTGACTAGTGAAATCTTTTGCTTTTCTCAGGACAAAATAATATTGACGTACAACCATGGAAGGTATACAGCAAAGTTTAATGTTGGCTCAAAGCTTAAGGTAGGAATTTTTGTACAAGGAGCAAGTCACTGAAAATATTCCATACCTTACAGTAATCTATCCATTTTTAACTAAACTGTGTGCTACATAACGTGTGCTGGTCGTACTATATTATTATCATCATCATCATCATCATTATTATCTATAATTATTATTATTATTTATAAGTATTATTATTATTATTGTTATTATTATTTATAAGTATTGTGTAAAATTATGATTGTAGGCTGTTCGAAGTGCAAGACATCATCATCATCATCATCATCATCATCATCATCATCATTATTTTTATTTATAACTATTGTGTAAAATTGTGATTGTAGGCTGTTCGAAGTGCAAGACCTCCTCTTGGCCGTGATGATCACGAGATATACTTGGCTGAAGTTAAACAGTTTATTAAGTAAGTACAACAGAGTATCATAAAAAATGAGTCGCGCACAACTTTCCTAATTTGGGGAGTCAATGCTGATATTTTTTCTTTAATTATGAAAAAAGTTCAATTTTTTCCATTTTAAATGGCTAAATGGGCATTTGAATACTCAGTTTTGAATTTCCTGAACATTCTTCAACAATTTCAAATATAAACCATCGTGAATATTAATCTCTGATGTCCAACTGCCGTCCTGCAGACACTCAGGGTCTTCAAATAGTTGAGAGGTGCTGCCTTTGTAATTACATCTACAAACGGTTAGACTTTCAAGTCTTTTCGCTCGCTACCTGAGCTTGCTTTTCTAGCAGCAAACTCGGGGAGCGAAGAAAAACGCCTGTTTTCTCAGGCTTCTCCGGATAAGGACATTAAACTGAAGGCACGTCTCTCCAAAAACTACAACACACACCCTTGTATTGGAGGAACGTTAAAGAACCAACACCGCACTGTTCAGGGTAGCTAGGGATATCCTGGTGTCAGAGGAACTGGCGAAAGCTGTGTGTTGTCCTTGTGATGTCCTTGAAGATATCCTTGATTCAACAAAACATTCGTTTCCGGTTTTCCACCATCTCAGTGTAACACTCTTCATGCCCAATCAACATGAAAGGGCGTGGAAAAAATGCGTGATTTCTCACTATGCAAACATTCTACAATTTCATGACTTATTTCTCCATACCTGCTCCAAGAATCCAAATCAGTGAGCTACCCGTCCACCATCAATAGACACAATAATACAAACACTAATTTGCACTGCCGTGCAATCTTTTGCAGTATCGTTCTAGATCGCACCCAAAATGCCTTGCGATTACCCAAGTATTCACGTCTGGACAAGATCCCACTCCCCCATCGGTTACAAAAGACAAAGGAAACCCAAAGGGGTAAACTGAAAGCTTTACGAACTCCCAGTCAAGCTGACACTACTACAACTGTTACAGTGAATTAGGTTTTAAGTTAACTACCCATATATTAAAGTGTATTGTCGTATATTATTATATACAGAAGCCCTTGAAAATCATTTGTAAAAAGATATCTTTTTAGACTATTAGTATTTTGTAGTTATTTATAACAAAAAAATTTCCGAGTGGTCTCAATAAAAAATCAACTTCTTATCAGTGTGCATTTTTATTACTACAAAAAGTCTTAGGTCGAATAGAAATATTTATTAAGTTTTAACATGACTATTTGTAATATTAATGTAATGTTAATGTATTATAAAATATTTGAGATATATCGCGCGCGCTGATTGGCTGGCTACCATGTTTATATCAGAGGACAAGAGACATGGCTCGCTCAAAAAACGTGGAAAATATTTTATAAAAGCAATATAAGACGATCGCTTATGTCTCTGTACTGTGATAGAAACACTCTGGAAGATGTAGAGCACTCGAAAAGCAAGAGAAACACTCGGCTACACCTCGTGTTCCTAAGCTTGCTTTTCTCTTGCTCTACATCTTCCATCGTGTTTATATCGGTAGAGGTTATTTCGCGAGCTTCAGAACGACATTTCGCGTCAAAGAACCCCATTATTAGAGCTAGATTTTAGGTTTTAGGGTTAGGTTTAGGGCTAGGTTAGGGGTAGACCCTATCCCAGTCTCTAGCCCTAAACCTAACCTTTTTCTAGCCCTAATAACGGGACCTTTTGACGCGAAATGTCGTTCTGAAGCTCGCGAAATAACCTCTACCGTTTATATCACAGTACAGAGACATGTGCGCGCGTTTTGTATTCCTTAAATATGACGTAATATTATTAACATAACATCACGTGACAGCATGACGGAAAGATCCGCAAATAGTTACTGCATTGTGTGACACAACAGTCAGAGACGAGCGCGCGTTTTGTATTCCTTAAATATGACGTAATATTATTAACACAACATCACGTGACAGCATGACGGAAAGATCCGCAAATAGTTACTGCATTGTGTGACACAACAGTAACGCAAATTTATTACGGTATTTTACCTATTTTACCAATTTTCACGTCCTCTTCACGACGTCAACTAAGGTCTATAAACTATACATTTTTGCCCTTGACCATGCCCTCGTCTTTCACGCAAGTTGCATTAATTTACTAAATCCATATCAAACAATTGTATGTCGTTCGTTGGGGTTCCTGTGTATTTTCATTGGGTTGCCTGTGCACCCACTTGCGAGGTAGCTAAGCCAAAATGGTCGACAGGATATTGTTGAAGTGTTTATTCTCTACAATTTCTGCAAGTTTCAAGCCAAAATCTTAACATTAAGAGGCAAAAAACATCAAAAAAACATTTACACGGACTTCCATATAAGGTAAGATGCCCAAATATGGAATGAGAAACGAACGACACATTTCTATTGTCAATTCTTTGATATGTTTTGATGTTTGTAACCAAATTGAACGATAAAAGCATCTTTAATTTGTCTTCCATCTTCACTGAATGTGATTCCCTAAGAATAACATCTCCACACGTTATATAGGAACGAAAATGCTTCCAACAACGTTAGCAAACAACTCCCAACGTCTCAACATGTGGGATGTGTTTGAGTACTATACCACCAAAGATAACACTTCTTTTGTTCCGATACACCAAAGTGTAATAACAATGCTGAACCGTTTGAACTGCCGACCAGCAACGAAAACGCAGTTGAGACCAAGAATGTTGGATGTTGATTAGCACAGGACATAAAAGGTGGGCAAGACTAGTATAGTGCACACTGAAATACAGATCGAGGTGTAATTTTTATCTACATCTAAAAGATTAATTTGGTATTGGTATGGTGTTTACGTCTATTCTGTTTTCAGAAAACCACGAAAGACTTCTTTTGTCTACTTTATGAATGTCACTGTTTTACCGGAAACTAAAATACTCGTATTTTGCATATTTTCCCGAGTAAAATTTGAAAATCTTATGTACCGCAGGTCCCGGATGTGCGCTCGCGCTTGCTTTTTCCCGCCTTTTGGTTTTTGCTTCTTGTCGCTTGTTTTACAAATAATGGTGGCTTCTCGACTCATGTTTCGTCGAGGTTTTGGACGCAAAGGAAACCAAATACAATCTTGGAATTATTTTCAATGGAATACCTGTCAGCAATAAATGAGTAACGAGACATTGTTTATGAGCTTCAAAATATCCTAATGAAATTCATATTGGCGGTAATCAAAAAATATAATATCAAAATATAGACGAGTACAGGCCATCGTATTAAAATCAGAGCTATAGTTCAAAGTATTGATCACTACCTACGTATACACGTACACGCTCCCCGAAACAAGTACTCGGAGCTTTCAGAATCAGAGATAAAAAACATCTTTTTTGCCTAGTCCGGTATTTGCATGCTGTTCAAAATATAGTTACATACATGTCTTCGACCTCGGAGACCCAGGGTGCTCCCCTCCCCCCTCTGGGTCTCCGAGGACGGCATGTCTTAAGACAGTTCAAGAGTTTTGATTGCCCATTCTTTTGTTAATCTACGACTAAGCTTTCCTGTGCGAGTAAGAGGAAAGCTGTCTGGAAACAAATAATAATGCGGCCTCCATGCCAAACCAAGGGACGCCTCTCCGACGTTTTCTTTAGCCCATTTCTCAACCGCTGCCTGGTTACCTTGCTTGCCTGGCTTCATTATTATGCATGCACATATCTTTTGGTATAACCGCTTGTCAGGAACACCAACTACGCAGACATTTTGAACATCAGGGCATTCGTAGAGGATCTCTTCTATTAGAATTGGCTGAATACTTTCTGTTGCACATTTAATCATGTTATCCATTCTGCCAAATAGCCTGAGTTGACCTTGTTGATTGAAAGAGCATCGATCATTGAGGTGATGCCAATTGTTGTTTCTTGGTTTTAGTGGTTCTTGAGAAGATAAAGTCATGTCGTGGTTTGGGAAGCACACCCAGGCAGCTCGTACACAGAGTTCTCCTGTAGAACAAGAAAAAATGCTTCAATGGTACCGTTACCGATGTTGTTTACAGATATTTTCTGTGATGTATTACTTTATTGGTGCCGGCTGTATGAGACTGCCGCCCGACTATTTTTTTTCTTTCCGCGACATTAAACTATAAAACAGGTCTCTTTTGGGGGTGATACTCCGCGGAAGACACAATTCCTCCTCTCTACAGGGTAGTAATGGGGTTAACTGACAACTGATAAATGGCCAAAAATGCCACTGACAACTGACAAACAAGGCTTTTTTGTACTGATAACTGACAACAAAAATGGTAACTGACAACTGACTTTTTTGTTGCTTATCTAAAATGTACAGATAAAATCTTAAAAACTCGTATAAAAGCCGCTGAAAGGACCACAAAATGGCACTTATTTGCTTTTGGGTTCCCTGTGTCGACTTTCAATATGTCTCCTGAGTGAATGATTTGATTGTCTGGACTCTAGTTCTGGTAAATATTAAACTGGCCACGTGTAGCAAGTATATACCGGCTCGGATTACTATTCTGATACGGTTGAAAATGAAGGTTGTAAAAGCTCTGGTGAGTTTCTATCGAGCGAGCGACGCCAACCCTATCGAGCGATATAAGTCAAGAATTGTCATTCAAGATAACGATAGCCTGCGTAGCCTGGCTCTTCCCCTTGAAGAGCCAGGCTACGCAGGCTAAGATAACGATAAAGATAACTTCGGGGAGTTTAAAAAACAAGTTATTAACTTTTTAGGGGTTAAAGACCAGGCAAAGAAATACGGCCTTGGTCAATTTGACCTCAAGCTATTTCCGGCTATCTAAAGTCGATGGCAAGACAGAAAACTTCGCTGTCAACAGAGGGTCTGGATGGGGGTGTGCAAATGTCAGTTGTCAGTTAAATTTTGGCCTTTTTGTCAGTTGTCAGTTAAATAGAAATTAATGATTAACAAAGGCTTTTATTTATTTCTCATGGCATTTTTTCTTTCTAAGCCAGTTTTACGACCAAAATCCAGCAATTTGACATCCACTTGAACTTTGTCACATGCAACTGTCCCTGGGAGAGATGGGTTATGGAGAAAAACGACTATTTTTTCGGATTTTGGTTGAATTATCAGTTAAAAACAGGCTACACAAATGTCAGTTGCCATTTAAATTCTAAGGCATTTGTCGGTTGTCAGTTAAATTTTGGGCCATTTGTCAGTTGTCAGTTAACCCCATCCAGACCCTCTCAACACACAGGCTCAGTATGAGCTTGAAAAAGTATCACTTTTTAATGGAGAAAGTGAACTAAACGGTGAGTAGTTCGCCTATAATGCTATATTATAACATATGTTATAAAACTACAACTAGTTAGTTTAACTATTATTAACCGAATTTGCCGGGGTGTCTATAAAACGAAGACCCAAGACCCAAGACCCAAAAACGAAGACCCCCGAAAAATCAACTGCAAAACACTTGAAAACCGCCCCAAACGGCTATATCGACCAAAGAACATTAAGGACTTGAATATCATTTAATTTGGCAAGGGTCTTCGTTTTAGAGAAAACCCTACCTAAACTATAAAACGAAGACCCCCTCAAAATCAGCTCCAAATCGCCTAAAAATGGCTCAAAACAGTTATATTGACTAACTCCCACGGCAACAAGAAACAACAGGGTTTGAAATCGACGAAAAATGTGCTTGTATTTTAAAGTATATCTACACCTTGATCCGCAGACATTTCTATTTTCACTCACTCTTTTTCCTTTGTCTATATTTCTTTCTTTCTTTCTTTTTGTGTGTGTCTCTAGAAAGCGATTTCTCGGACGAAAAGTACGTTACACATGTCTGTAAGTAGCATGGCCATATAAATCATAGTTTTCATAGGATCATTTCTTCAAATCTGCGATTCTGACCATATGGGGATAAATCCGCAATTCCGTCCTTAAAAATATTATTATCCGAGAACTCCGCACGTAAAAAAAGGCTCGATCCGCCGATCCGCAAACCCCTATGCCCCCCTCCTATAGACATTTCCCGAATTCTCATGACTGGCTACGTGACAATAGATTCAAGTCGAGGCTTGTCGGTTTTCAAACCATACATTCAGTGCTGTATTTGTCTTCTCTAGCCTGACTTTAAATCTATTGTTCTGGTCATTCAAGTAAATTCGAGAAATGTCTATTCGCTAGTGTATCTACGACGATCTAAATCGCTCGCTGACGATCTAGATCAGCGCTTTGCCTGTAATCAGTAACATACAACACTTTGATATAATGGACTCTGTTTTGTGTCTCAGCATTTTGAACATGCGAATCATCGAAAGATAATTTCTTCTTGAAACGAAACAAACAAGAAAAATGTCTCTAAATTCTTACTCTACATTTTAAAATAAATAAAGGCTTGTCCACAGTTTAGAACATATGGCGATTGATGACATCACACGAGACACTGAATTTCTCACATGCTCTGATAAATCATCGCTCGCATTCAATTGCACATGGCCATGGTACACGCGGATGTGTACACGAGGTTTCGTTTTCTGCCATAAAACATAGAGTGGATTTCGTATGACTTTGAAAAACTACGGCACGGCCACGGCACGGCACGGTCACGGTACGGAACCTCGCCTGCTGATTTCTTTACAAATTTGTGGCCGCGCTGTGCCGTGACCGTGTCGTAGTTTCTCAAAGTCATACGAAATCCACTCTAGTAAGATGTCGTACCTTGTTGTCCTATTGGTACCACCAGCCCATTGTCATCGATGACCTTCATTTCAAATCCTGGAGCAATATCCATGACGCCAAGTTCAATGGAGTCAATATTGTCTTTATGGACCTCTTGTGTTGCTAGGGCACAGGTTTCTGTGGATCCATACAAATTAAATATACTGACTTCGGGCAGTATGGTCAGCAGTTTCTTTAGTAGTGGCATGTACAGAGGTTGACCACTGGTATAACAATACTTGAGCTTGCTGAGATCAATACCATCAACATCTTTTTGTTCCAGATCATGTAGAAAGTATGGAAGAACAAAACAATGTGTACATGCTTCTTCTGCCATGGTCTGCAGAATTGTGGATACGAATCCACCCTTGAAACCAACTTTAGGAGGAAAAGCCACTAACGTACAACCCAGTGTGATGACAGTGGAGACACCAAGTCCCATTAAAGGCATCCAGTCCAGAGGACTATCATCAAACAGTATTGAATGTTGTGTCATATTCATAGAAATTGTATCCTTGATTCCTCCATTAACAAAGGCATGGTTAGTGTATTGAATTGGCTTGGGTGCGGCAGTACTTCCCGATGTAAACATGATAAGAAAAGGATCATCCATCTGAACTTGATCTTCTGCCTTTCGAAGCAAGGCTTGACTTTCTCCAGGGTTCTTGTCAGCCATTTCCAACAAATGCTGGTATTTGTAGACACGACTGTGTTGTAGCAGATCGACATGTTCAGAACCAATCAGAACAGCTTTCAGGTTTTCTTGTCCTTGAAGCCCGGAGCGAATTTCTTGGAGAGCCTGCTGACCTAGAGGATCGTCTTCGTCTATTTTGTAGATGACGCAAGCAAGATTCTTGGTGGCATTAATAGTGGGGGTATAACACTCAACTAGAACAATAGCACCAACGCTATTTAAAGCCATGAGGATGAACATAGATTCAGGGCACATGGGGGCCAGAAGTAGAACTCTGTCTCCTTTGCCAAGACCCATTTGCAAAAAGCCAGCAGCAAGAGCCTGCGACTTGTTTTGATATTCTTGAAAGGTGACGGGAAGCCTGTGTTTGGTTGTGTCACGGAACACAAATGCTTCTTTGTGGGGATGGGTTTTGACATGGGCTCGAAGCAATTGGAATGGAGTCCTGTGTTCCAAGGGCTGGACGTGTGGTTTGTGAATATAACTCATAATGCTATCAAGTGATATCTAGAGTTAAGTAAAATGTTGGTGTTAGCTTCCTGTATTGTACCTTGCGACAAGCATCATGTCAGCTTTTTCTGTGCAAGCACAAAGTCATTCAGCCATACACAGTGGTAACTACTACACAGTTTGACATCTCAAATCTCGAAGACAAATCAAACCTGACTGACCGGGCTGACTGATTGATCGTGGATCATCATGCCTGACGATCGATAACGCGATGACGTTGTGAAATAAATGCTACAATTTATACAAGGTAAAACTATGAAAGAAGCCAGCTGCAAAAGAGATATTCCTTAGGGAAGGCATAGTAAGTCGAGGTGAGGATTCGGCAATAGTACCCGAGTTGGCGCGCCATTGAGTGTCTTGTCTCTTGATAATTACGGATGTAATGCAAAAAACAAATGAAAATGACATAAATAGCTCAGGGTACATTTCTGCAAATCAATGAATCTTTATAATAATAGGAGTTTCACATATGCATATACAGTTATAGTATTTGGAAAAAAACTTCTTGTGTTTTGTTTGAAGTATCCTCAAGAACGCGTTGAGTCATGATAGTGAGCTATGACTTAACTGAGGAGAAAACTTTTCTTGTAGAAGATATAAATTATCCATGTTCTACACTGTCAATACCAAGAATCGTAGCCCTGACCTTTAATATTATTCATTGGAATCATTACTTTTCAGCTAAAATCACAAAAATTCAAATACCTAAGTTATAACTAAAGCGAAAATCCCCAAATAACTATGGGCCACGGAGTCTTTCCTGGACGACTTTCATTCCGACTTAGTCACTGGACGGGTTTCTGAACATGATTGTCAGGCAACAGCCGGGACAAACTTGGACAGCCTCATTTATGTCTACACGAGTCTTCTACAGAGATCCAGTAACATAAGCAACAAGGGAACATGCAGTACACTACTCACCTAGAAACAAAGATCTTTAACTGTAGTTCTTACGGTCTTGTGTTTTTTTCTCTGAAAATGACTCCCCGCTTCATGCAGGCACGGGTTTAGAATATTCTATGACCTCTTAGAGTATCTACCCTGTGTGACAGCAACATGCTGTATGTCTCGCGCTAGGTTTTGTCTTTCAGTCGTTATATAATCACTCAGTACGTGCGCCGCAACATCCGAATACCAAAGGAGGTCATCTAGGGCAGCAGTTAACTGGACATTTTGGTAGGTCCTTCATATATGGTACATTATAGTGGGTCCTAGTACCAAAGGCTCTTTACTATTACTAGAACGAAGCTGTTCCCACTATAACGTACCATACATGAAGGACCTACATCACTTGTATGATGGCATCAATTCACTACAACTTACCAGAATGCTTTGCGAATGTTCTTTCTAATTCAGACTTTCATTCCCTCTTGAGAAAATTTAGTAGAACAATTGGCACAAATTAAAAGTCTGTGAAGTATATGACGCGATAATGAAATGCTCCATTGAAGAATTTTGGATTGTCAGATTGGTCAATGAATTAAGAGGGGATTTTTTTCAAGTTCGAGCAGTGAACTAACGACAAAAACTCCTGAGTTGAAGAATAGCTTTTGTACAAGACTAAAACCATTTCTATAAGAAAGTTTAAGTTGTTTGTAAGTAGTTTTGGCCAATGAAAGTTGAATTAAAGTGTTAATCCAAAACGAAAATTTGGATCAAAAATGAGGTTTAGGCCTTCATTTGCTCATTTGCTGTATGTTTTCTTTATATTCAGCTTGAAAAAGCTTAATCCCAACACAACATCAAGAAAAAGTCTTGAACAATTCAAAAATCTGTTTTAAACAGGTATTTTATCTTGGTACATCAGTTTTTAACCGGTAGAAAAAGGATTTGAGTGTTAATCCAGAACGAAAATTTGGATTAAAACTCGCACGAAGGTCTAGTTTTTGGCGCTTTTCGCCATTATTGCTCGTCATTGAAAAAAATCTCCTCTTAACTATTCAATGGTTGCTCTAAACATATGTTTCAAGTTTGTTATTATATAAACTGACTTTAATTGATCTCAAACTTCAGCACAACCATCGAAAACGTTCTCGTTTCTTCGTTTTCTGTAACGTTTGCTTTGTTGCGTATCTATCTATCTATCCTATTTGCCATCAGCTTTGCGCCTCGACTGACTATATATACTTAGATTATACAAGTGGAAAATCTAGACGGCAGAATTTGTCCAGTTGTTTGTTGTGTAAGAGGACACTCAGTAGAGACTTGGACTGTGTCTTGATGTTTTATTGTTATTGCTCTTCTCAACTTCAGTACAACTCCAATACAATAAGCTATAGCAGTTCACAAGCTTAAGTAAGAAAACTAGTTGATTGACAGGCAAGATTTGACGTCATTTCTACGAGGACCGTGATTGGTTAATGCTCGTAGTAACGAGGACCATTTCTCCCTGTACAGATTGTGAAATGAACATGTTTATCGAAAAACTCTTATCAAAGGAAGGGGTACTGTTCTTACCATAGAAATATATGAAACTTACAACAATGCAGAGTAAAAATTATTCTGCTACTATTGGTATAGATATTTCCATGATGAGTTCAGTACTTCTTCCAAAAACGTATGTCCTAAAGTTGAAAAAGGTGTCAAGGCATCGTAGGTGAACAGGGGGAGTGCGTTCTCCAACTAGAGTTTACGCCCACAGCAGGTGCACCCCAGTTCAGTGTTACGTGGATATACGTTCTAGAGGCGTTGCCGAAAATCACCTTAAAGTAAACCGGAACATGTAGAAAGCTTGGAGAGTGCTAAATAGCAAGTAGCAAAAGCAAATAACTTAGAGGAAAGGGAAAACCTAAAAAGGCTTACCCAACACCAAGACACCTTGATTAATTACCCGATAATAATACGATAATAAAACCTCAGTGAACCATGTTGAATAGATATAGATATAACCTAAGATAGATATATTTCAAAATGTTAAAGATACAAGCAAAATGAGTAAAATATATTCTCAAAAATGTCGAAGGATAATTCGTATAATTCTGTTGTGTAACAGTTGTAAATGATGCTTTGTACGGTAGCCTTAGACTCCATATGGTATCACTGCATACTGTAAGTGATTAGGAACCAAGAGAGACAAGGAACAGGATTCAGGGTTAAGAAGGACCATAGTAGTTCATTGGCCGTTAAAATCAGTGGCACCGTTCTAACAACTGAGCCTGCAGGCAATGCCTAAAATACCTCACCTCTGTCTGATTTTGCTATGACTTTCTTACTACCAGCAGGGAGGAGATGTCTCTAGGCAAACGGTTGTTGAGCGTTGTTGTCTTTCGTGACGTCATAATAGTTTTCACAGTGGCAGGGAAAGCTATAGAAGGCAGTCCAAGTGTGTAGTAAGCGTCGAGAGTATCCAGGTTTTGACTAAGTATCAATTAGACAAAGTATGGAAGAACAAAACAATGTGTACATGCTTCTTCTGCTATGGTCTGTAGAATTGTGGATGCGAATCCACCCTTGAAACCAACTTTAGGAGGAAAAGCCACTAACGTACAACCCAGTGTGATGACAGTGGAGACACCAATCCCCATCAAAGGCATCCAGTCCAGAGGGCTATCGTCAAACAGTATTGAATGTTGTGTCATATTCATAGAAATTGCATCCTTGATTCCTCCATTAACAAAGGCATGGTTAGTGTATTGAATTGGCTTGGGTGTGGCAGTACTTCCCGATGTGAACATGATAAGAAAAGGATCATCCATCTGAACTTGATCTTCTGCCTTTCGAAGCAAGGCTTGACTTTCTCCAGGGTTCTTGTCAGCCATTTCCAACAAATGCTGGTATTTGTAGACACGACTGTGTTGTAGCAGATCGACATGTTCAGAACCAATCAGAACAGCTTTCAGGTTTTCTTGTCCTTGAAGCCCGGAGCGAATTTCTTGGAGAGCCTGCTGACCTAGAGGATCACCGTCGTCTATTTTGAAGATGATGCAAGCAAGATTCTTGACGCTTTTAATAATGTCGATCGAAACACACTCAACTAGAACAATAGCACCAACGCTATTTAAAGCCATGAAGATGAACATAGATTCAGGGCACATGGGGGCCAGAAGTAGAACTCTGTCTCCTTTGCCAAGACCCATTTGCAAAAAGCCAGCAGCAAGAGCCTGCGACTTGTTTTGATATTCTTGAAAGGTGACGGGTAGCCTGTGTTTGGTTGTGTCACGGAACACAAATGCTTCTTTGTGAGCATGGTTTTTGACATGGGCTCGAAGCAATTGGAATGGAGTCCTGTGTTCCAAGGGCTGGACGTGTGGTTTGTGAATATAACTCATGATGCTATCAAGTGATATCTAGTGTTAAGTAAAAAGTTGGTGTTAGCATCATGTCAGCTTTCTCTCTGCAAGCACAAAGTCACTGAGCCATACACACTGCATACACAATGGCAACTACTACTCAGTTTGATCTCAAATCTCGAAGACAAATCAAACCTGACTGATTGATCGTGGATCATGTAAGCCTGACGATCGATAACGCGATGACGTTGTGAAATAAATGCTACAATTTATACAAGGTCAAACTATGAAAGTAGGCAGCAAGAGATATTCCATAGGGAAGGCATAGTAAGTCGAGGTGAGGATTCGGCAATAGTACCCGAGTTGGCGCGCCATTGAGTGTCTTGTCTGTTGATAAATACAGATGTAATGCAAAAAACAAATGAAGGTGACATAAATAGCTCAGGGTACATTTCTGCAAATCAATGATCTTTATAATAATAGGAGTTTCATATGCATACAGTTATAGTATTTGGAAAAAACTTGTTCTTGTGTTTTGTTTGAAGTATTGTTACGGCAGGGAATGAGCGTTGCGTTTAATAGATCCCGGTTTGGCCGTATGCAGCTAGTAGTTATTGACGGGCAGTCCAATTCGTTTATGCGTTTATTTATTGGGACACCGTAAAGACTAGAAATAATCATAATACCTAAGATTAACATTGATTCGTTTACAATGACGTTGATACAGTATTCGTAACGAGGATTACAATAATCTACATTGCACATAAACATGCATATCATGGCGTTGCAAGTGAATGAGCTTTTATCAGGTATTTTTAAATTCGTAAAACAGAGAAAGAATTACAATAGCTGGAAAGAGCATGTTAAAATTAGCAAGGCAGCGAAGTTTGAAAGAATTAAACCCAAAACTCGCTAGAATATGAATTTTTGAAAAGTGTGAATTTGTAAGAAAACCTTTGCTGGTAGGCATCTCTTGCCTACCAGCGAATGTTTTATACAAAATTTCGATTTTGGAAAATTCATATCTTCGTGAGTTTGAAAGTTACTTCATTCAAACTTCACAATTTTACTAATTATGACGTGCTCTTTCCAGCTATAATAATTATATTTCAGTACTGTGACTTTTGGAATTACGTGATAAAAGCTCATTGGTAAACTAAATGGATAGAATTAATCAACTAATATATCGGTTACAATAAATCGTGAAATCATACCTCTTTTTCTCCTTAGTGTAGGTGTATTATTATGTATTATTAGGTCGATCAATATGCGATTCCTCAGTTCAAAGTTCCTTCAGTAAAACGTTTGGCGATTTATCCCTTACAGTAAAAAATTACAACGGATATGACGTCATTGCATTAACAAGTATCCTCAAGAACGCGTTGAGTCATGATAGTGTCATATTAATTAGTTTAGGAGAAAACTTTTCTTGTAGAAGACATAAATTATCCATAGCAAAGGCTCTTTACTATTACTATTACTAGAACGAAGCTGTTCCCACTATAATGTACCATATATGAAGGACCTACGTCACTTTTATGATGGCATCAATTAACTACAACTTACCAGAATGCTTCGCGAATTTTCTTTCTAATTCAGACTTTTATTCCCTTTTGAGAAAATTAAATAGAACAATTGGCACTAATTAAAAGCCTGTAAAGTATATGACCCGATAATGAAATGCCCCATTGAAGAATTTTTGATTGTCAGATTGGTCACTGAATTAACTATTCAATGGTTGCTCTAAACATATGTTTCAAGTTTGTTATTATATAAACTGACTTTAATTGATCTCGAACTTCAGCAACCACCAAAAACGTTCTCGTTTCTTCGTTTTCTGCAACGTTTGCTTTGTTGTGTATCTAGCTATCCTATTTGCCATTAGCGTTACGCCTCGACTGACTATATATAACAAGTGAAAAATCGAACCTAGATGGCCCGCCGGGCTAGACGGCAGAATTTGTCCAGTTGTTTGTTGTAAATGATGCTTTGTAGATGTTAGCCTTAGACTCTATATGGTATCACTGTATACTGTAAGTGATTAGGAACCAAGAGAGACAAGGAACAGGATTCAGGGTTAAGAAGGACCATTGAGTAGTAGTTCATTCATGGGTTGAAATCATGGCACCGTTCCAACAATTGAGCCTGCAGGCTGTGCCTAAAATACCTCACCTCAGCCTTATTTTGTTATGACTTTCTTACTATTCTATATTAGCGGTAAACAAAAAATATATATCAAAATTGACAAGAGTACAGGCCATCGTATTGAAATCAGAGCTATTGCTCAAAGTACTGATCGCTACCTAAAAAGAAACAAGTACTCGGAGCTTTCAGAGATAAGAAACACGTCTTTTGTGCCGAGTCGTTTTTGCATGCTGTTCGAAATATAGTCAATATGCATGTCTTAAGACAGTTGAAGAGTTTTGATTGCCCATTCTTTTGTTAACCTACGACTAAGCTTTCCTGTGCGAGAAAGAGGAAAGCTGTCTGGAAACAAATAATAATGCGGCCTCCATGCCAAACCAAGGGATGCCTCTCCGACGTTTTCTTTAGCCCATTTCTCAACCGCTGCCTGGTTACCTTGCTTGCCTGGCTTCATTATTATGCACGCACATATCTTTTGGTATAACCGCTGATCAGGAACACCAACTACGCAGACTTTCTGGACATCAGGGTATTCGTGGAGGATCTCTTCTATTAGAATTGGCTGAATACTTTCTGTTGCACATTTAATCATGTTATCCATTCTGCCAAAAAGCTTGAGTTGACCTTGTTGATTGAAAGTACATCGATCACTGAGGTGATGCCAGTTGTTGTTTCTTGGTTTTACTGGTTCTTGAGAAGATAAAGTCATGTCGGGGTTTGGGAAGCACACCCAGGCAGCTCGTACACAGAGTTCTCCTGTAGAACAAGAAAAAATGCTTCAATGGTACCGTTACCGATGTTGTTTACAGATATTTTCTGTGATGTATTACTTTATTGGTGCCGGCTGTATGAGACTGCCGCCCGACTATTTGTTTTCTTTCCGCGACATTAAACTATAAAAAAGTCTCTTTTGGGGGTGATGCTCCACTGAAGACATAATTTCCCCTCTCCAGTAGAAGTCAGTCAAAAATCTACGAAGTGCACGTTATTGGCTACCTATTGGACTGATATCAATGGAGTATAAACAAGCGAGTGAAACCCGGCTTGCAATAGACCACTTCACGCTGTCGGCCGCCATTTTGAATTGGGACAAACACGCCAGAATTATTAGAAATTCCCATCACTTTGACTTCCAGTAACTCCGCTCTTTTCTGATGGATTTTCGAAATTTAAACTTTAATAAACAGCAGCTATGGACACCAGTTGTAGGAGTGAAAATAAAAGCAATGCAAGTGTTTTAACTAAGTTTTTGTTTTTCACGAATGGTTCTAATAATTTCGAAAATTCGCGCGCCGAAGAGCGCCGAATGTTTTATTTGGAAAACAAAAATTCTTTTTTCTCAAAAAATAGCTTTCTAAGTTTCATTACAGTAAGAGACCTAAAAAAGATCGACGCTACCTTTTCAAAAAGTCCGAAATTTCGAAAATCCATCAAAAAAGAGCGGAGTTACTGGAAGTCAAAGTGATGGGAATTTCTAATAATTCTGGCGTGTTTGTCCCAATTCAAAATGGCGGCTGACAGCGTGAAGTGGTCTATTGTCTGAAAATTTCTGATTGCTGCGAGCGAAGCGAGCAGCGAAACTAATCTCGACGGTCTTCCTGTGTTACAATTGGCCGGGAGAGTCTGGGCACTTTATATGCTCGGTTCAGACTCGATCTTCGAGGAGTTTGTGACTTTTCATGTACGATTTTATGAATATGCAGCACTTTGGGCAGCGGAAAAATGTTTGAAATTATGCGTTGGATAAGCCACGTAAGCCACGTTGTGCAGACATCCGTTGTGCAATCGTTCAATGTACTGTGTGTTTCCTGGTGGTTCGTTTCGTGGAGTTTTTGTTTAGAAAGGTGAGTATAAAACAATGTCAAACACTGATTTAATTGTTAATGGAAGCATTCATCAAGGTGATGATCGCTTTAGCGATGTTTCTAGGGGAAGACAATGTGCTTTTATGAGTCTTTCAGCTCTGTTACGTGCAAACTCGTTCCCTGTTTCGACTCGATGGACAAGGCAGACAGTCGATCGAATATTAGTAGAAGGAGATGCTATGTATTATAAAGGCATTTGAAGAGGAAAGAATACCAGATACAGAGACACATTGTCGCTAACTTCTTGCCAGGTCGAACCAGTTGGCCTTCGACAAGAACTGAAACACAACAATCAGCCATTGAGGCAAAACACTCGCCTGATAAGGCAAACAAACAAAATGAACGGCTCGACGTAGCCAACAAATCAAATCAATCACCCGATAAGGTGACAAATACAAACCTACCTGATATGGTAGAGCCCATCGAGGCAAACAAACGAAATAAATCGCCTAACAAGGCAAAAACTCGAAATGAACAGCCCGACGTGGCTAAAAAATCAAATCAATCACCTAAAAGGATGACAAATACAAATAATCTCAATACATTAAAAGTGGTCCTAGTTAATCGCGTTTGGCTGAGTATGAATAATGTAATCTTGCTGACTCCAGTGTTTTCTTCTGAATTACAATTATAAACTTGGTCGCAGCACTTCACTTTCAAAAGAAATCGCTAGTACTATTTTTTTATTTCTGTGCGCCCTATAGGAACTATAGACATTTCCCGAATTTTCATGACTGGCTACGTATTCACAATAGATTCAAGTCGAGGCTGGGGGGTTTTCAAACCATACATTTCAGTGCTGTATTTGTCTACTCTACAATCTTGGACAAAAAGGGTTAAGAATTTTTCTGTTTGGGAAGAAATGCTTGCGTCACCTCACATTTGGAGCCAAAATCACCCCTCCCCCCTCCCCCACCCAACACAATGTTGACCACTTGGGGGCCCTTTAGCATTGATTTCGAAATAACTAGTCTATCTGTAAGCATTGTGAAAAAGGTATGTTTTTGATAGCAAATCCGAGAATACGTAATTCGTCCCGCATTTCATCATACAGTAAGACCGCAATCTATAACTCCCTGTACTATTATGTACACTCGATGTGTACATTTTGCAAAAGGGGTTTTGGGAGCCTGCTTGAATTGGCACTGTCAAAGCGCAAAACATGTTATAGACAATCTTGGACATAAATGTTAAGAAAAAAGTGGCATTGTTATGCGCAATTCAAAATAGAAGCGTCTCCCACTACGATACTGTGCGCTTTCGTCCCCCCTACCCCCTGGATCAATGTTGCAGGCTGACGGGAAGCATCTGGGCCCCCAAGTGGTCAACATTGTGTTGGGTGGGGGAGGGGGAGGGGTGATTTTGGCTCCAAATGTGAGGTGACGCAAGCATTTCTTCCCAAACAGAAAAATTCTTAACCCTTTTTGTCCAAGATTGTATTTGAGTGGTAAACCTGTTTTCGCGCGTTTATGTGAATTGAACAATTTCTAAACTATGTTTTTCAGTCGCTGACATGATGAACACAAATTGTAATTGTTAAACATAAGGACCAAATAACAGTTTAGTAGACAAAAGAAGCCTTTACTACATCTTTTATAGAACAGGGTCGCGCGCGCGTTAAAATTCTTATGGGAAATGCATGACATGTCAGTTGAGCTCGTTACAATACTTCACATAGAGGAATTCGACTACCAAAGTAGGCAAAAAGTTTCAAATTTTCTTGGGATTAAATCCTTGAAGAAACTTTTTTTCAAATCGTCAATATGTTTGCTTTAAGGTAAACTCAGATTTCACACGAACAACAAACGTATTTCTTTATGTTTTAATTAATTAATCGGTGGAAAACATCAATTTCTGGACTCAGTTCAAGCTATAAAGCGAACTTAATTGACAGACGCTTGTATTTATCTGTTCTCAAGGGCTTATGACGTCAACGCTCAACGCTCAACGGCATGATGTATAAAAAGATCTCCTATCCGGAACTCTTTTTATGTAAGTACGGTGTTGACCGTTGAGCGTGTCACGTAAGCTCCTCTTTCTGAGAGGTGGACCATGGTTACCCTGTGGAGGTTGATTTACTTATAACTCTGCAAAAGATTTGGAAATGAAATGTATATACCTAACTGACTGCATTGGTTCTCAGCGTTGTTGCTACTGATAGACGTGGGTGACTAGTGCTTTCTAGATATTCATTGTCCGATTGCGTGACATATGGCCGTGCGCTATGGTAATTATGGCGACGGTTAGAGTAATGGACCCTGATTCCATATCTGTGTTCCAGGAACTGTTCGGCAGGGAATCTTTTAGGTTTTGTAGTGACCATTGCATTTTACACTGAGTGCTTGGCTTAGCCGCGGCTGTGCGAGATTTTTAATTGTTGAAGGAAGAATATACGAGTTTTTTAAGAGTTTGCTGACAAGAAACCTAAAGGTACAATGGGTTAATCATGTGAAAGAGCCAGTTGGTAGCTATAACGTGACAATTTCTCGATTACCATATTTTGCCATTTGTTGAGAAACTAAAAAAAGTACAGCTGGGGCTTGTTGTTTGATAGACATTCAGTCAGAATTTAGTTTTTTATATCCTCAAAAATAAATGACAAAAAACATTTTCTTTTTTACGGCCCAGCAGGATTAACGCTATCAAATCTCCCTTGGAGATAACACTTAAGCTTTACTAGTTGCCATCAAGGCATTTTCATCAAGGCTATTTACGCAATACACATTTTTATATGTAAAAAACATATCTGATTAAAAAAAATTATCTTTGCATTTCTAAACCAGAGTTGTGACAGTTATTTCCTATCTGTTCAAGCAGATCCATAAGCTATCCATAGTCGTTAATACATTCACAAATGTATGAAATACATGCTTAGCAAATAGACTTTTGGGACTTTTTCATGGTGTCTTTTGTTGGGACATCAGTTTAATATTATTCACTGGATCATGCACTTGCAAATACTTGAAGGGCGTCTTCAAATTTTCTGGGCAGCAAACTATGAGTTCTCATCATTTGTTGGATGTAGCCTGACATGGATTTTCCGCTGCATATATAATTTTTAACATTTAATTTTGATTAAGTTTTGTTGTCAATAAACGTATCACTTCTGAACAGTAATAAATGAATCAAATGGAAATCTTTCGAGCCTTACCACTGAGATATCCTAAAGCAAAAGGCATGTCGCACAAATGATCCAAAAGATTGGTCTCTATTTAGAAAATGTCGCAATTCTGTAAATGATGAAGTCAAATGTACCAAAGAAAAATATTACAAAAATGCCCTTCATGAATGTGAGGGAGATTTAAAGAAGACTTGGAATCTGATTAACAATATCACCTCTAGAAAACAGAAGGAATCCTATATAAAGGAAGTAAATCAAAACGGCATTTCCTCCAGTGATCCTGGGGAGATTTCGGAAGCTTTCAATGACCACTTTGCAAGTATTGGTCCAAAACTCGCCAGTAAGATTCAAAGTGATGGCAATGACCGTTCCCATTTAGACTACTTAAATAACTTAATTGGGTCCAAATATGTGAGTTTTGATCTGAAACCTACTACTTTCACGAAGATATTCCTTTTGCTTTCAAGATTAAATATATCTAAAGCAACCGGCTTGGATAATATTTCCGCAAGACTTTTACGCGAATGTGCGGATTTGATCACTAATTCCCTCTGCTTGATTTTCAACCGTTCCATTCTCACGGGTGTTTTCCCCGACGAATGGAAGTGTGCTAAAGTTTTACCATTATTCAAGCAGGGTGAGCGTGCTGATGTAAATAACTATCGTCCTATTTCGATTATCCCTGTGGTTGCAAAAGTTTTCGAAAGAGTGATCTATGACCAGGTTTTCACTTTTTTAACAGAAAACGATTTGCTTTCCAACCGCCAATCGGGGTTCCGATGCCTACACTCAACAGTCACAGCATTACTCGAGGCTACGGACACTTGGGCATATAATATTGATCACGGTAATGTCAATGCTGTAGTCTTCTTAGACTTAAAAAAGGCATTTGATACTGTGGATCATGGCATTTTGCTTTCTAAATTAAAGGTATATGGAATATCGGGTCTCTCATCTAAATGGTTTGATTCTTATTTAAGTGGACGCACGCAAAGATGTTATGTAAGTTTATGTAAACGGAAGGCTTTCTGAAAATCGGTCATTATCTTGTGGCGTTCCACAAGGAACAATTTTGGGTCCCCTGTTATTCCTTCTTTATATAAACGATCTACCCAATTGTCTAACTTATTCAAATCCTCGAATGTATGCTGATGATACTCACATAACTTTGGCAAATCCAAATATGCATACTGTCTATCGAAATTAATTTAAATCATGATCTTACTAATGTAAGTCAGTGGCTTATTGCAAATCGTTTAACTTTAAATATGTCCAAAACGGAATTTTTGTTGATTGGCTCTAGACAAAAACTAAGTACAATAGAGAATTCTCCATCCTTAGAAATTGATGGAGCTCCTATAAAACAAGTTTCTAATACAAAATCCCTAGGAGTTTTTATTGATGAAAATTTGTCATGGAATACACACATCGAAAAGGTGTCTAAAAGGATCGCTTCCGGTATTGGAGCTTGAAGCGTAGTAGTAGTAGTAGTAGCAGTAGTAGCAGTAGTAGCAGTAGTAGCAGTAGTAGCAGTAGTAGCAGTAGTAGCAGTAGTAGCAGTAGTAGCAGTAGTAGCAGTAGTAGCAGTAGTAGCAGTAGTAGCAGTAGTAGCAGTAGTAGCAGTAGTAGCAGTAGTAGCAGTAGTAGCAGTAGTAGTAGTAGTTTATTTAATCCTTTTGGCAGTTTGAAGACTGAATTACAAGGATGTCAGCAATTAATACAATAAATAAATAAATAAATAAATGAATAAATAAATAAATAAATAAATAAATAAATAAATAAATAAATAAATTAATTAATTAATTAATTAATTAATAGATTGAAATATATAAATATAATGCAATAACTATCATGTGATAACCTCTTGACAGCCAGCCCACAGAAAATTCAGGAAATGGACTGACCCCGACTGTCATCCATTCCCAAGAAAATCCTGCAAGCGGACTGTCAGGAAGTCACCAAAGCGTTTGGTATTAGGAATAACTTTAATAACTTTATTCTGACCCGATCTAAGGTTCTGGGTTACATTATGGGAATACCTTAGCCCAGATAACAAGGGACCAAAAGGGGGGATACCCTGGATTTTACTTACAAATTCAATACATAAAGTGTCCCTTCTAGATTTAAGAGTAGGTAGCTTAGATTCTACGAGAGCTAGCTCATAACTTGTCCCCGGGTATATGATATGGAGAACTCTTCTTTGAACTGATTCAATAAGGTCAGAAAGGGACTGAGGGAGGGCAGACCAAACAGGGGCAGCATACTCTAAAATTGATCTTATTATAGAACAGTATACCTGGATTAAATCTAATGTGGAAAGGCCACATTTCTTAAGAATCCTAATAGCATATAGCCTCTTGTTAGCTTTTTTAACTATATAGTTACAATGAACATCCCATGTGAGCTTGTTAGAGACATAAACTCCCAGTAACTTATAACTTTGGACTTGTTCTAGATCCATTGAACCAATCCTTAAGGGATTGGGATCACTAGGCTTATACTGAAGAAAATCTATTATCATATCCTTACATTTCTTAGGGTTTAGCTTCATACCTCTAACCATGGCATAACTATGCATATCATTTACAATAAACTGTAAATATGAGGGGGAGCACCTAGGAATAAATTCAACAACAGATGTGTCATCTACATACTTAATCCTATCATAATGATTACTAGCTAGATCATTAATTAGAATACAAAAAAGTAGAGGTGCTAATTTAGTACCTTGGGGTATGCCACCATTGGGGGAAATTAGGGGGGATAAGGACCCATTAACCCTAACTCTTTGTGTTCTTTTTGTAAGGAAAGATGAAATCCATCTAATGATAAAGGGATCAATATCCAAGTTATATAGATCAGATAATAGCACCTTATGGTTAACTAAGTCAAAGCCTTTTGAAAAATCAGAGAAAAAGATCCTAGCATAGCAGTTACCCTTATCTAAGGTTTCATAAATAATATGTAACAAGAATACTAATGCATGAGATTAGGCCTTTTGTTCCTTGCACGACCCTCCAATCTGTATTTAATTCTCTAGTACAGCCTCATTTCAATTACTGTAGTGTCGTGTGGGGAAACTGCAATAAAACCCTTTCAAGTAAACTTCAAAAGCTACAAAATCGTGCGGCTAGGATCTTAACATTTTCCAGCTATGATGCTAACGCTGAAGAGTTATTTGAATTACTTGGTTGGAAAAAACTCGAACCTCAGCGTCAAATACAAAAAGCTGTCATGGCTTACAAGTCTTTAAATGGACTAGCTCCTGAATATCTTCGCTCAAAATTCGTTGATCGGAATGATGTGACAGATTACAAATTGAGAAACACAGAGAGCAAACTTGCTATCCCACAGCCACGCACCAATTACCTTAAAAATAGCTTTAGCTATAGTGGTGCGGTTCTGTGGAATAGCTTACCAATTGAATTGCGGCAAGCTACAACTTTAAGTAAATTTCGCTCTGGCTGCAGCAGTTTCTTCACCTAGATACTAGACACGGCACTCATGGAAATCAGATTTTTTTTTCTTTTCTTTTTTAATGATTGCAATTATTGACATAATTTTAATTTATTTATAAAATTAGATTAGGCTTATAGTTAGTTTTATACACATATGTGTATATATAGAGAGAATAAGTGAAGAGGTGTTCTGTCCAACGATGCACTCCCAGTAAAAGGATCCTTGAGGATTCACAGTCTGCACTTCATAGAAATATCTTGAATTTAGTTGAAAGAGAAGGCAGGCAACTTCTAATGTCCAAAAAAGCTTTAATAAAGACGTTTCGACCTTCGGTCTTCTTCAGTAAAATTAAAATTAAATAAGGTAAAATAAAACTATTAAAAAATATGTACAAGGTAAAAGAAGGGGATGGTGACCCCACTCGCTAGTTTCACAATGGTCGATTTAGTTTTACGACGCGTTGTTCGCGCGTTCCCAAGCAGGACTTAACCAAGTCTTTGGAAGTTCCTCGAAGGTCTTCATGTCTGATAGTGTAGATAACTGGGTTGACAGCAGAGTTAAAGAAATCAAAGGGTAGAGTAATCAGCCAAAATTGTTCAGTCCTTTCGGCTTCGCACTCACTATACTGTGACACAGCAAAATGAATGACTCCAATGACAAGGTTAGGTAACCAACACAGCGCAAACACACCAATGACAATTGCTACCGTCTTTGCGGCTTTGTGTTCTCTCTTGGCGGTTTTTAGTTGCTGCGCTTTTGCGGGTTCTTCATGCTGATGAGAGAAGTCTGGTTGAGTGGTGCGTATTTTATGAGCTTGTCGTCTTGCAATTCGATAGATCTTTGAGTAGAAGTATGCAATCAAAGAAAACGGGATGATAAACACAGTACAGATAATAATAAAGTATATGGATGGTCTAGTATGGTAGTCAGTAACCACGAAACTACTTGCTCCAAGAACTGCAGAAACCAACCACACCAAACCAATGCAACAGTAACATTTTCTTTTTGTCATTTTTGTAGGGTACGTTAACGGTGAAGAAGCCGCTAAAAATCTATCATAGCTCACAGCTACAAGACTGAATGTCGAAGCACCAAGACTTTGAAATATCAGGAAATCTAAAAACATTTCAAAGATTTTGTTTTTCAGAAGTAAAGGCCATGTTATTGCACCAACACTGTAAAATGGAACGGTAACAATCCCAACAGAGAAGTCAGCTAAAGCAAGAGAACCAATGAAGAATATATGACTGGATCTTATTGAGGATTTCTTGAAAATAGTTAGCAAAACTAAAATGTTCCCTGCAGTAGCTAACAGACCAACTAGTATGGCAAAACATGTCACTAAGAGAAGATGTTTCTGGGAAATAAAAAAGTTGTCGTCCCAGTGGCATTCCGGTTTGTTCGAAGAGTTCGCCATCTTTCTCCTCTCAGTTTACAAGGAACTAGTTTTAATCGAGCGTGAAGTTAAGATTTGTGATGGACAATTAATCTCATTCATAAAATTGCCCATTTTTGCGTTTTATCTTATAGCTTATTTACATGACAATTAAGAGAGACAGGTGTGTATGGGCGGCGAGGAATATCACATGCAAGGTTTCTTGAATTAGCAACCCCCTGGCGCTCAAAGTCTTTTTACGTTTGTCTGAAAAGACTTTACAAGCTTTTAACTATAGATAGATTCAATTTTCCGTAGCTCTGCAGAACAATTGCTCAATCTGCGCCTTGTAGCACTTTTGTGTGCTGTTGTATAGTAGTCAGTAGAATAACCATTAGAAATCCTACAAAAGCTTTTAAACAATCAACCAAGTCCGGAAAGTGGTAACAAATGTGGCATGTTAAATGGAAAAAAGAAAAACGGCTATAAAGGAAATTTGACAATGTTTGACTAGAAAAATTCTCACTGAGTCCGCTTGGGGATAACCAATGCATAAATATAACGGAAAGAAGGGTATGACATCCATAAACAAAATCCTCAAATAATAAAATTGTTAATTAACTTTTTGTCCTCGTACATATCAAGTCAAAACCCGAGAAACAAAAGAGGGGGTCACCGTGTTAATAATTATAATAATAATAATTTATTAACTTATAGAGGGCATTTTCCATGACTTGATGATCAAATGCGCTTGTGTTGGTTTCTGAGTTATAAGATGTCGTAAAAGGTGGTACGTATTTTCAATGATTTTATATTTAAATTTTTCCGAGCCAAGGCCTGGACCGTTTCAAGAGATAAATCTGAGGTTTATCTAGCAGATTTAATCGTATTTATTGGTTGATGAGTTGCAAATATGATCATAAGGGCATTCTAGAAGCAAATTCCTACCCAATTACGCGCTCCGAAATCGTGTAGGGAGTAGTTGTAAAACTGTGAAAAATTTACGACAATCCTATCAATGAAGTTGTATTTTTACTTTTTAAATCGAAAAGGTGATAAGTACTGTCTTGAATAAAAGGAGAAAAACAGGGGGTCACCTTATTATTTCAAGAGTTAGAAAAGCACAAAAGAGAAAACCAAAAACGAACATCAAATATCACCCATTTTAGCGATTTTCTCGCCGGCTTTTTGATGGATAAAAGTAATAACTGAAATTATAAAAATTCGAGGTTAAATATCCACATTCTATAGTGTACAAGGTTTCTTGATTGACATTTTTCCGTTATTTGGATGACAAAATATTATTTTTCAATCGCTCGCTTACTGGTGCCCAGACTCCCCACGGTAACATCAATGTTTTCTAATTGCGCGCGGAAAATGCTCAAGGGCCCCAATCTCGTTTCCAGACCCCATTTTTCCTTCTTTTCTCTTCCCCCTAGGGCCAGCTTCGCAAGCTATCAAAAACACAACCCCCATAACTGCTCTTAATTTGTTGTCGATAAAATCCTGGTTCACTCGAGTGACGGAAACAGAAATGCAAACTCACGGGATGGAAAGCTTTTTACTTTCTTGCGCTCGCGTTTGTGCGCGCGCGCTCGAGTTTTTATCGTGTGGATAGGGTTTGTGCAAATACAACCCATAGTATTTTTCATTTTATTGCGTTTGCATTTCCGTCGCTCATGTAAACTGGACTTATTAGAGAAAGAGGGTGTATTCCCATCAGCGAGGTGTCCACCAGGTGGGAGATCCCTATAAAATTTCAAATCAACTCGACTCTCCTATATTTTACACTATTTTTTTTTTCACATTTGTAGAGGTATAATATATATTAAAAATTAGTAATAACAATGAAGACCGACCGACCTCCTCCACTTACGATTTACAATACACTTATCAATATTCGTCTTTATTTTAACCGACCTCATGTCCTCTTAGTTACAATCACATTACACAGTTTTGTAGTCTTTGTGAACTCAATTATCGCTAACTGATTTTGATAGTTAACAAGGAATGTTTTTAATTTTTCCTTAAAGTTTATTAGCAGGATTTTAGATCATTTGGTTCAGATTGCCATACTAATGATCTAATTTATCTTTCTTGTTCAGAAAAAAAAAAACCCCATCTTAAACATGGATTTTGTTTCTAGACTACTTTTTCCAGTGCACCTTTATAGGTGTTCCCCCGGCCACCTCATGCCATATACTAGGTATGGATAAATATAAGAGCATAATAAAGACCCAACGTTTTAAAATTAACGCAATGCCTTGTTTTGTAATATAGAATTCTATCAATGATGTGCACATAGGACATAATTGAAACTAGTTCGACCAAGTTTCCATTTAAATTCATACCAAGCTTTTGGACATAATTGTCCATTTTCAGGATAGCGATGGAATAACGTTACTTGCGCGAGCTATTTGTACATGGAATGATATTAGTTAGGATATATTTAATTTTATCAATTTAATTTATATTTGTTTATTTTTATAGTCATTTTTTTAATTTAGCATTTTAGTTTGATTATTCCATGTACAAATAGCTACGGCGCAAGTAATAACAGTCCGTCATTGCCTTGAACATGGACAGTTATGTACGAATACTCGGCATGAATCAAAACGTATAGTCGTAAGTGACCATTGGAAAAAAAGTGAGAGAACTTTTAACTGTGGTTATATTTCCCTTACCAACAGTTGTCATGGTAACCATTGTTAAAAGTGTGTTAAGTATAGTTAAATGTTCTAATGGCCGCGGTCACATCAGAACATTTAACTACAAGTCCAATTTATACGACAAACGTTTTATGGCCGGCGGTTGTCATGTAAATCAGACTATCGTTAACCCACCTTTAACAATGGTTACCATGGTAACAACTGTTACTAAGGGAGAGATAAGTACAGTTAAATGTTCCAATGTTGTCGCGATCTTATCAGAACACTTCACTGTAGTTCACCCTCAACATGGGTTGTCAACAGTTGGTAACCAGTGCCTCCGGTCTCGTCCGAACATAAAAACTATACCACACTCACCTTTGACCATGGTTACTATGGTGACAACCAATGTTAATTATAAGAGCAAGATAACTGCAGTTAAAATGTTCCAATGGCCAGGGTCACAGAACATTTAACTGTAGTTATCTCATTCTTATTCTTGGTTGTAAACATTGGCTATTGCTGGCTTTCAATTGACGTCACGGCGGCCATCTTGGTTGAACTTCAACAAAAGAGTGCTCATTAGTGTCTCTTGTTCATTCAACCAACATGGCTGCCACTCTTTTATATTTTGACTCTCAAGGGAATGATTGAAAACCAGCAATACAGTCACAGAACAATAACCTATAGGTAGCACACCCTTAATTAACAATGATTAACTTGTCAGCAGCCATTGTTAATGGTAAAATTACTACAGTTTAATGTTCTGTAAGACCGCCGCCATTGTACAAAAATCTTATCGAAGTTGAAAATGCCAGTAACATGGAACATGCTTACACTAGGAAAGAGCGACTCTAGCCGAAGGAATATCTACCATCAGAAAAGACAACAAAAGGGTTAAACCACCTTAGTATTTGGGTAGTCCTACCTTAGTGTAAACATACTCTTAGTCTCTGATCAACACTCAAGACGAATTTGGAATGCCATCTTTTTTGCTATGGTACAGTTCCGTCCACACCAACACGGCGCATTTAGTTTCTAAGGCGCGAAAAAGGTTAGTACTTCATGTATGACCCCATGAAATGACACCATTCAAGTTACGTAAAATAAAAATTCCACCGAGTTACAGAGTCGAGTGTTACTTGAATAGTTCCATTTCATACATGAAGTAGTAGCCCCGAAAACAAAGAAAATAGACGAGTTTTCAAATTTATTCAAAAAATTCCAAAACGAGTTGTCCTTGATTGATGTCGGCTCCTCTTGGATCCTCTCGAGCCAGATTTGCCCACTTTGGACACTTGACCATATGTTGACTAGGACGATCTTTTACGCACAATACGCAGGACGTTAGGGCTGGAAATGACATCGTTCGATAATCACCACCTGAATCGAAACGAAAGAAATACATAATTAGACATGTGACCACAGGGAGCCCGGCTTTTAAGAATCGTAAATGAATACATGAATCAATTTTAATTGATTAAAAGTACTTTTGGTTTCCTGTGTTGAGATTAGACGCTAATAATGAAATCTCCATAATTAGCGTCTCGTTTCAAATCTCAACACACTACCTTGGAATCCTGGACAAAAATCAACAGCAGATGAAGACCAATGATCTTGTAAGTGCCCAACAGAGATCGAAGAATACGTGCTGAAACTTCTCAAGTTGCAAACATCTGAAACGATAAAGAAATCACTTACGGTAAAGTAGTTGAGAAGAAATGGAAAGAATCAAGATGGAAAGAATAGATGATGACAGACAAAGTTGTACGTGATGGTATGGTCTCCGACGCCCATGTTAAAAAAGTTATTTCTTTTTTATCAAAAGTTTATCAGCATTTTTTTACTTTATTGTATTGTATTTTTTATTTGATTTAGTTTAATTTTATCAAAATAGTTCAAATGAAAATGATTGAAGAAGAAAAAAAGAAAAGAAAAGAAAGAAACGGAAGTAAAGTGAAATTATATCTTCTCTTTGGTCGAAGAGCCGTCACATCACCAAATGCTTCCATTCTCATATTGGGAACTCCTTGTTCAGTTGCAAACATCTGGAATGATAAATTATGACAGAAGTTTCTAAACAATTTGACAAATTTTCGCGTTTTGGCACCATATTTTCTCGTAAATTTAAATTGCGAGGAAAATTGTCGTTGCAAATCGTCTCGGAAAACACCGGGAAACACGAACACCCAGTAGTCATCAAACAAACGTTGAACACAACTGAAAAAATACTCGGCAAGAAAAAAATGTTAGTAACCCTGAAAGAGATGTAGAGTTCAAATACTAAATCCACGAAACATATAACTGTGGAATGCATTATGGCAAAAGAATCCACTGTTTTACTGATAGCTATATACGGTTGCGTTAGAAAAAACGTTGTAGATTTAGTCACTCGTGTTTCGTGGATTGAGTTTTGGTCTCTATGGTGTGTTAGATCAAATAAGAAAAACCACAAAAGAATCTAAATCTAAAGGAAAATGATAATGAGCAACGTTGCAAACACCTAAAATAGAAAAGGGAAAGGATAAGTAGAATCTACTGAAAGATATACTAAAGCAAAATGTGTTAGTAAAAGCTGAAAGAGGTATAGAGTTCAAATACTAAATCCATGAAACATCACTTGATAATGCAGAAATCGTTTATTTATAGCCAAACGAGAAAAAACTCAATGCGTAATGTTAGAAAAAAGTTGGAAATTTAGTTACTGTTATGGTTCATAGATAGTCTCTTGGACTCTATGGCGTGTTAGTAAATCAACTGAGAAATACAAGACGGGAAAAAATCCTAAATGGAAAAGGAAGAATAGAGAAACGTTGCAAACAGCTGAAAAAGAAAAGGGAAAATATAAGTAAAACCTGAACCAGGAAAACGCGTTGGTAAAAACGTTGAAAACAACTGAAAGATTACTAATTAAAAGGAAAATGTGTTAATAAAGCTGAAAAAGATGTAGAGTTCAAATACTAAATCCATGAAACGCTACTTGATAAATCAGAAATAAAAGCAGATGAACAAGCTAGGGAGGAAGACGAAATATCGATTTCGCCTCAGTTTTGTGTTTCATTGGGTTCACTTTTTGAACTCTATATATTGTTAGTTGATAGAGCGATAGCACTAAAACCGTGAAACAAGCACTAACTAAAAAGTTCAAATAGTACTCATGAAACAATAGAAAACAAAGGGTTTGTCTCTATTTAGTTACTAAGTTATTTCACGGTTTAAGTGTTATCGCTCTACAAGTAAACAAATATATCAATGAAATGTATGTACACAAAATAAATAATCAATGTCAATAAAAGCGTCGCCGGCATAAGACATAATACCAATGCTGCAAATGAAATTGTTAAATCACAGATAGAAATAATGAGTAAATGACACCAAGAACAGCAAAAGATAAACTTTATTCACGCTTTAATTTTGCGTGTGATTGTGTGATTGTGGTTCGGTTACAATACATTACATGGTTGAAAAATTGAATAAAAAAGGCAAAGTAAAATCGTTATCAGAAGTAAACCAACCCAATGCGTCAATGTTATGTGTACATTCAAGCCATTATATTGCCCCATGGAGGCCGATATTTCCCCATAAGTCACAGCTATGGTTCACACTCATTCACACACATTGCCGAAAACACAGTCAATCTATGGTGCACGCCCACTCATACACACTGCCGGAAACACATGCAGTCAGTATCTACATTACAGCCTGATATTTCCCCAATTTAATTTTATTCCCCTACCTAAATCAACAGATAATCATAACATCCAATACATGTATATCTATGGTTCACACTCACTCACACACATTGCCGGAAACACAGTGAATGTTTACATTAAAGTTATATTATGGTTGCCTTTGGTCAATCCAAAGTTTGTGATGAAGTCTCGTGCATGAAGCCAGTTGATAAGATACGCCTATGAATTCTGGAAAATCTGTAAACCAATTTGTCTGAAGAAATTACCCTACAAGTCTGAAGAAGTCCAACTGGTCTTTAACGAGTCCAACTCGCCTTAAATGTTTTTAAAGAAATTCAACTCGTGGAATTCAGAACGGGGAAGCTGGTCCCGAGTGGACCGGGCCGGAAACACATACCTAATCCTAGACCTATCCTAGAAAAAAAACCTACGAGAAAAGATCAGGAAAAAAACAAAACAACAAAAACAAAAAACAAAAATCAAAAAACAAAAAACAAAAAACAAAAAACAAAAAACAAAAATCAAAAAACAAAAATCAAAAATCAAAAACAAGAAAAGGACTTTTCAGTGCGAACTGAAGGAGCCAGGATCACAGCGCAAGTTCTGCCATCCACTCCAAAATATAGAAAACAACAAAATTCAAGTGCAAAAACTCGTCTTTTGTCGTATATTTAAATTGATGATAATGATGCAAGTACTGCCAATCAGCCAAAATTTCAATCCTAAATTCCTTATCTAAAGCTACCACTTTAAATAAAAAAGCTATGGTACTTGAATACTCGTCGTCGCAACCCAGTTTGGTTGTTCTTGGTAGACTTGGCTGAAACGGAGAAGGTGCAAATGCAATGGTATCACAATTTGTGACAAACCATGTCATTTACGTTGGATTAGGCCGGGCCAAAACAAATCTGATCAAAGCTAAATTTGGGTGAAGCTAATGTAGAGTACGACCATTACCGTCGGCACGCACAACAGTGGACTGGGGCGTGGGGGGAGGGTGGGGATAGTCAGGAATAAAAACGTAAAAGTAGTTGCGCGTACCGACCGACATTGCAGCCTGACCAGCGCTAATCCTAAGACCTAAGACGCCAGAAATCTAAGCGCCCTATGCGCTGTAGTTTAGGTGTATGCGTTGTATGTAGACCGATCAGTTAACAACTATAATGGTCGAACTCTACATCTAAAGATCACGACACAGACTCAGACTACAAGGGAGGTCTCTCAAGTTGAGAGTAAGGTCGGTCAGGTCCATTCCATCGATCGTTGATCCAACGTGTTCCTCTCGTAGGCCTAAGTATTTATTGAAAACTAACCTAAGCAGGCCAATTGACCCCGGCCGCCGAAATGGCCGGTAAAAGCTAATAAATCCGACCTATTTTATAAGTGGTAGCTTGCTGCAATGCAACTCGTCGCTGGTTCCATGTATTAATCATGGATCCTCCTAGCCCTAGCTAATTCTAATTGAAATTTTCATACTTTTAGTTTAATTAGACTACTAGATGAAATGGACCCTTTCACTTGTGACTACAAGCCAAAACGAGAATGAAAACAATGCATCAGCAGCAACACACACAGACAGGTTTACAAAACACCACCAACACAGCTTGCAGCCAACAGGCGCCCGACATGACACGCCATATTTGCAAGCAAACAGACGAGTGCAGGCCATGAGGGGCGTCTGATTTCGCAGGCACAAAACAACGTTGAAACAAATATGAACATATAACAACACTGAACGAAAAGCGATAAGGACAATTTAATTCGTCACAAGTAAAAAGAATCCATTTCTAGTTCATATTTTAAATGATTTAAAATATGAATTTTTGTTGTGAGTTGCTTTAATTTACTAGTTAACACCTCTCCACACTCACACAACACAAGCAGAACCTCGAGGAAGTCAACAAATACAGCCAAATAAACGACTGATTAGAAAAATTATCCTAGAATTTGGTTTACCCGAGGTCTGTTGCGCATACTAACCCTGGTGGTCTTCGTTTGTCATTGCAGCTAGAAAAATGTGGAAAACAATTGATTAATTAATAGTTGATAAAATTTGTTAATTTGCAAACATTGCAGCGAGCACAAGGATTTCAGCTCAGTCTCGGTGGTTTAGACAGTAATCTTTTTACCCCCAGCTATTTAATATAAAACATGAGGTTGAAACTTCTTCTCTGAAACATGTTTCCGTAGCGTTAGTCTTCCTTCTTTAGTCATTCGACTAAAAACGGCAAGTTTCAGGGAAGTAACTGAATGGCACTTCAACTATTCCCGCTGTATAAGATTCTGCTAGGCCAGGGACTTTTTGAAGTCTTGAATTGAATTCTAAAGCAGTCTCGGCCTAATAAAAACTTGCAAGTAGCAAAGCAAAACGCGTCTAAACTCTCACAGCTCTAACGTTTCGACATCATTTCAACAAGAGTATCGAATTCTTCGGTACATGCACATCTCAGTTGCAGTTTAAATACAATTTAACTCGCTTTTATAACAGTTTTGTCTTTACAAAAACACAAATATTGGCTAGTAATAGCAATTACACTACTGTCTAGTTTCCAAAATTGAAAAATCCTCAAAGAATCTTGAGTAAAAACATTTCAGTTTTACTTACCTTTGGTATCGCTGCAGTTTGAATTCAAATTTCTTCTTCATTGAAATATGTATTTGATATCACGTGGTCAGTCAAATGATTTTTGACCAATCAAAAGCACACAATTTTGTAGGTGTGTTTTAGAGCGCTTTCTGATTGGTCAATAACAAAGTTGTTAGACGGGAAAATCGTGCACGCGCGTGCCTTTTATGTTTTATCTGCAAATAAAAAGAACGTGTGAAACTTTTCATTCTTTATGTCGCAGCAAGATAATGTTCCTGAAAACTATCAAAAACTTTTCCCTTCTGTTATTCGAATGAGATTTTTAGCAAAAGAGTGCAGTCGCATGTACGTAAAAGCGAACGTTTTATGAATGACTGGGCGAAGGCCCAAACACTTCTAGTCAAGCAAACGGCAAGGAATGCGGAAAGGTGGTGATATGGTATTGCTTTAACCGTCCATCTCATTGGTTAAAACATGAAAATCTTCCATAACTTCAACAGTTATCGCATTTGTTTCTATTTTATTTTAAAATATCTGATTCCCTTTTCATGAAAGCTTTCCTAAGTTTTAATATCATGTGGGAACTTGACAGATTGGAAGCGTCTCTTAGTTTTGTTTTGAACGCTGTTGATTGGACAAAATTTGTACAATAATAATGATAAAATAATAAAAAGTATTTTATATAGCATCAATATCCGAAAGTTCAACAACGCTTTGCTAAACCCAAGTTTAAAAAGGTAAAAAAGTGATTATAAATTTTAAATTTATCAATGCAATCAGATTTTTCTTTGTTTTGTAATATATATATATACATATACAAGCATTACATGATTGGCACAAAAACGACTTTGATTTCAGTTTAGATTAAAATTTTAAAAAGTATGTTAATTAAAAGTTAAATAGAAAATTAATTAATATACTGTATACCTTTTTAAAAAGAGAAGTTTTAAGCTCGCGCTTAAAATAAGAAATATCCAGACATTGTCTGATGTCTGAAGGAATGCTGTTCCATAACTCAGGAGCAGCATTCGAAAAAGCTCGTTAGCCATGCGATTTTAGCCTGAAAAAACCTCTAAAATACTCTTACTTACTTTCAGAGCCTTATATGACTGTGCTCCTTCATATCTTAGTGAACTTGTAAAGCGATATGTCCCATCTCGTTCCCTTAGATCTGAATAATTTAATCTCTTAACCAGCTGGTTGTTAAATAAATAACTATTATATAAATTAAAGTTAAGCAATTTTTCTTGCAACTTATCACACGAAAAAAATGTTGGAAGTTGCACCAGCTTTTTTCACGTCTACCATCCCCTTGCGCGACTTGAAATTTTCATTTTTAGTTTGTTGCGCGAAAAGTATAACTGGCTTTTACTTTCTGCAAAGATTTTAGTAACAAATTATGTGTGTCATGGTCCTGCAACTTGAAAATGGTTTATAGAACGCAAGCTACAACCAATCAGGAAGCGAAAATCTATAATGAGCCAAGGCTAAAATGCAAACAAATATGACGGATTACTATTTTTCGCATGTCAAATCTGGCAATTTTGATATTATTGCCGATCGAGTAGTTCAAATTACGTATGCGCGCGCTCTTGCACCTTGCGTTACTTTTTTCGTGAACAAACTGCAACTGACACGACTCATTAATATTATAAAAAATATTAAAGGGTTAATTACCGAGCGCGAGGTCTGTATGGGACAATATTCTATCACTACAATAAAATGGAGAGCAGTGCCCTAGGAAGAAGTCGCGAACACCTACGCCTTAAATTTTGTCCGACGGAACAGACCTTAATTCTGGTCTGGGTTTCCTGTGTTTCCAAACAATTAATCTTGGGTTCCCTGTGTACAAAACAAAATGGCGGACGAGTTGGATCACCTTTGAACAGTCAAGTGTTGTTTTGGACGATTATGTAATCATGCACCCTTTGCTCGCACCACATCTTCACGATAAGTGTTTAGAACTGATTGAAATGCTGAACAAGTGCCACGAAGAGGTATTCTTTATTCGTAAATTCTGTTTTTCCATCTGATAGAACACATTTCAGTAACATCAATAATAATTTACTCAGTTTAAGCTTATATGTTCTTGTTCTTGAGTCTTGTTCTCATTACATTTGTAGCACAGATTTGGAAAATTTCTAGGAAAATGTAATGAGATTGAAAGAAATCTACAGCGATGTCTCAAAGCTGAGGTATGATGTTTTGTTTGTTTGTGAATCGCTGTGTGTGTCCCGGGTTGGGGGGGGACTCCGATCGTAAATGGACGGGGATGCTCGTCGTACCTTTTAGGGGTCAAAATCTGCAATCTGGTACCTTTTAGGGTGTCTCAGACTTAATTGGACTACCAGAGACATAGCTCGTACCTTTTAGGGACTTTTGGGGTAAATAAACTACCTCAAATAAGCATGAAAGGGACGATTTCGATGATCTGAATTGAATCTTCACAGCACATCGATAACAAATGTTTCATTACTTGAATTCTTTATTATTGTTTTTGAATTGGTACCTTTTAGGGGTAGAAATGAATTGTTGCCACTCCCACTCAGGTACCTTTTAGGGGTCATTTTCAAAATTTCCAAGGAACATCCCTGTCCTCTTATATATAGGAGTTCCCCCCCCCCCCCCCCCCCCCCCGGGGTGTGTGTCTGACCTCTGACTCGTCCCCAGTCGTCTCCTAAAAATACCTTTAACAGCGAGTGCAAAGAGTCGAGGGTAACCTGCCTTTTACAAGGACTGGCCCCCCCTGGAAGACTTATAAATGGGGGAAGAGCTAATAAAAAGACAGAAGTTTTAAAAACAGTAAAAAAACTGTTGTATTTAATAGTTTTTATTTATTTAATTTATTAATCTGCATATATATATTTACTGAAAATTGTTATTTTCCCTATGTATTATGTAATTTTGTACATTACATACATGTAAGGTGGAGAATGATTTTTAACTCCTACATTATTTTTATTTCTGCATTTCCCAGTAGTATTATAGAACATATGAATGGGAAACTTACCACAACATACTGTGACTGTGCCATTATATTTATTTAAAACATTATTTTGAAAGTACTGTCATAACTGTACCATTTGGGGACTGTGCCAAATTTGCTTAAAAAATCGTTTTTCCTTGCAGTCAAGGGAACGAAGGTACAAAAATATGGAGGAATCCAAACGAAGAAAAGAAAACTTCAAGAAGTACTATCAAGAATCGAATCAGAAATAGATAAATTTGTTTTATTCAAAACATGACAATCATGTTTAAATAAAAACAAAAGAAACTATAAATGAGTTTTCGTCTACAGAGTGAGATAGGTTACAAGCCAGAATTCAGATTTTTTGAACAAACACAAATGTGTATTCTGTAATATGTTCAAGCAGGCAATCAGCAGCTTGCTTCAACCAAAATGACACAGTTCATGACCTAGTGGTAACATAGCAGCCCACATCGTAATCTGAGACCTGATTTGTAAGTAGAGACTAACTATTTGGTTTTGTGTTGGGCACGTATGTCAAACAGAAGTTATTAGGATTTCTTTCCAAGTGCTATTAAAAATTAAGTCTATATAATTCTAGTGACCATTGTCTGTAAGGATGCTGACTTCTCATTTAGAGACCCCTTGCAGTGTGGTGGAATTCTGAACTCAATCTTGGGGACAAAACAATGAATTTTAATTCTCAAGAGAGCGAAAGTCTTTTGTTTTGTCCCCTAGATTGAGCTGCTCTGACGTCATATGCAAGGGGTCTATTCTTGGGTTGCATGTGACATCACGACAGCCATCTTGGATGAACTTCAACAAAAGATTTCTCATTAGCTTCACTTGTTTGTTCATCCAACATGGTTACCGCTTTATTGTCTTCTGAATTCCCAAAGGAATGGATGAAACCCAGCAATAGTGGAAAAGCAGCCAGTTAGAAAACTTAAATGGCACACCTTGTTTCTTAGGACTGCAGTTATATTATATCTCATAGATGTGAAAAAGAGTAGCACTGCTAATGAGCAGTACATTATTGAGTCTGTGCATGTTGCTTGTGCTTATGCTTATGTCACTAGTGAAAAGACAAGCACTGCTAATGAGCAGTACATTACTGAGTCTGTGTATGTTGCTTGTGCTTATGCTTATGTCACTAGTGAAAAGACAAGCACCACTAATGAGCAGTACATTACTGAGTCTGCGTATGTTGCTTGTGCTTATGATTGTCACTAGTGAAAAGACAAGCACTGATAATGAGCAGTACATATTAGCATTTTTAAACAATGAAACGTAAAAACAGAACATCAGATATTCTTGTATCAGGTTTTATACACTGCAGCGTGTTCGCTACTTTGTTGTATCGTATTATACCAAGTACGCTCTATGTGAGAGGGCTCTGGGAACGAGGTTGTGGAAATAGCCATCCCACATGGATAGTTTACATATGGATTTCAGGTATAAAGGCTATATCTCGATATGAAGTGACCATAAGGGTAACGACATACATTTCTTCTTAGAAGGCAAGAGTTTACAATTTGTGAGTGAGTGATCAAATGATACATTTGCATATCTTCCTCCCCACAATATCTCACGGATTTTGCAATCGACGAGTTAAAACATGGTAGTCAAAGCTCAATTTTCAATGCTCTGTTCTTTTATTCATATTATTTAAACTGTTAACATTCTTTATTCGCCCAAGTATTAGCAACAATTTATGTCAACTCATATAAAGGATCGATCATAACATTGTGGAAAACCAATCTCGTACCCAGAGCCTGCGTTCCTCTTGGTCAGCGACCGAGAAACGAGAGGCTCTGGCCAATACAGTTATTTGGAGCACTCTGATTGGTTGACAGAACAATAGAAGGAGCGTTTGAATTTTACATTCTTCGCATATTTTGAGAATCGAGATTTCCCGGAATTATCCTAAATTATTACTTCCAGATCGATTTTCGATAAGTAAAATTGTTCAGGGTAGCCTGAACCATTGTCAGAATATAAAAAGATTGTCAGACTACTTCATGTCGAGAGGATGTGAGCAAGCGATAAGATTTAGTGCAGTTTTAATAGGAGATTTGTGGCCCGTTGGTCGTTGAAGGTCGTGCTTCGAAGAGGGCCGTTGGACTATCGATTCAAATTCACTTGACAGGCTTCAAAACGTGAAATAAATCACACAAATGACTCACATGAATATCATTCTTTACCTCTGAGTATATTTCTAAATACGGTACATAAAAATAAGCTCTCGATCAGCAATTTTCTGTCACAGATTGAGCTTGACATGCGCAGTTAAGCCAAGTCCGCAAATAGCGGACTAAAAATTTGTGTTGGCCAGAGCCTCTCGTTTCTCGGTCGCTGACCAAGAGGAACGCAGGCTCTGGGTACGAGATTGGTGGAAAACCGGATACAACACCGCAGCATAATATACTACGCATGCGCGACTAGTGAAGCGCTTCCGATAAAAAAAACTTCGGCCGTGCACTTTGCCGGGAGAAACTCTGCCAATGAAGCTAAAGTTTATAGTCTCCAAACTGTAGTGTACTCTTTCGCCTGCCTTTTGCGCCAAGGTACTTTCCTGTTTGCACCAATGCTCAAAATTAAGCTCAAAGATATGATATGGAAAAATCTATCGATAAAACTGATTCACAAATTTTGCTTGGGATTCCTGTGGTTAAGATGCAAGGCATGGATGTGTTAACGTAAGCCTGCGTAAGCCCCCAAAACTCGCGCATGCGCAGTCGTTTTCCTGCGGTGTTGCATAAAATTAGGAAGAAATGTGCAAATTTCTATACTTGAAAAATTTAAAGGAATTAAACTTTTTCCTTGTCCTCAAAAAGAAAGAGCCAGATTATGATCTGAATCGGTAATCAAGAGATAACTTTTGTCTTTCTCAACGGTCTGTTGTCTAAATTGTGGTTCATTCTACACGTTTATTTTCTTACTAACATTTCAGGTTTTTACATGTCATTGGACAATGCTTCTGCATGAAATTCCTGATTTTGAATGATCCAGAGTCACATCCCCCGTAAATGTCCTTGAAACGTCGGCAAGGATCTTTAAAAATCCATTCCATCCTTTGACAATCTAAATACATGAATTTTAATATGAATAAATAAATTCAATCAATCAATCAATCAATCAATCAATCAATCAATCAATCAATCAATCAATCAATCAATCAATCAATCAATCAATCAATCAATCAATCAATCAATCAATTAATCAACCAATCAATCAATCAACCAATCAATCAATCAATCAATCTCTCTCTCTCTCTCTATCCATCAGCCAGCCAGCCAGTCAACATTGTGGTTGCCAACACGAAAGTTGAAACTACTTTGGCAACCACACACACCTCTATATTGATTCAATAAAGTATATATCTATCTTAAATGTAAATATTTAAAATTGTAAAAAATGTATTTTCTGTATATAAATGTATTTATCTTAAATGTAAATATTTTCTGTACACTATTGGAAACGTGTGTGAATAAAGTTCAGTTCAGTTCAGTTCAGTTCATTCATGAAGCAATTGTGCGTAACGCGAAGTTTTTTTTTAAATTACTACCTGTTTCCATTGTAGGTATTTAATTAGTACATTATTTTGCTTGTTCGCCCTTAGAATTTGCATTTGGCTCTAAGGTGAATAAAGACCACTACCTCAATATTACGGTGGCCGAGATGGTTCACCAAAAGTCAAATGGCAAAATGGCAAATGACAAAAATCAGAGCGTGCGTTATATGTGTCGCCATCTTGAAAACGAACGATTTGAAAAAGACGATGACGAAGATAGTGCGCGCGCAGTGCAGCCCATATAGCTTTCTGGCCAAACAGAGCGCGCGTAAGGTTATAGCTATGTTATAATTTTGGTTATTGCCCAACCACTCCATGAAAACTCTTATGGTCCGTCCATTATCTAGGCTCAGTTTTCAGCCGTCGGGGTTTCGTGCGCCCGCGATACTCTCCCCCGTGACGCGGGCGCACGAAACCCCGACGGCTGAAAACTGAGCCTATCCATTATCTCGTTTTGCTTATTTAAACAAACCTCTCAAAAAATTTTGAAACCCAAATGATAAACCAAATCGATGTCTTCATGACCGAAAACCAGCCTCTCACCTTCTAAAAATTTTCCTTGGTAAACTATTCTTTGATCGAGGGCAAAGACTTTTGTTATTATAGTTTTGTTTATCTTCCCCTTTCCCCTCTCCAAGCCCCTTCCCTTCTTCCTCCCCTCCCCCTCCCCTGTTCACAGGACTACTTTTCGCTCAGAAATATTTTGTTTGTAGTTACCAGTCTTCCTAAGTGTCTTACGAGCAACGCCTTGGAGATTTGGATCTGACTTTGCCTTTTCGCCGTTTCGCTTTTTGCTTTTTGTCATTTGCCATTTTGCCATTTGACTTGAGGTGAACCATCTCGGCCACCGTAATACGCAATATATTTGAACTATTTGAAAGGAATACCATACAATCAACTCATTCGTTCAGTCGATGGCGTCATTCCGGTTCGATAACCTTCATCAAGTGTGTAAAATGATTGCCTTACCTCATAACTTATTCAATGGATAATGGTCCGTGGGCGTTTAGTTTCCATCCCGAAAGCGATTTTGGGAAATTGAATTGTTACAAGGATATAAGTTTTGACAACTGGAAATCACCATATTCCTGGCAGATTTCAATTCAAAGAATGGTTAAAATGGTGGTTAACTGATGGTTAAATTCAATACTGTTCCGGTAATCGAAGAAAGAAGCTATACGGGGGTGGCAGGTATACAAATTGAAAGCAAGTGGAGGGGTGGTAGCCTGGGATCAACTCATCCTTGGGGGGGGGGAAACTCATCCTTGGGGGATAGACTGCAAGCAGTCCCACTTTTCCTTCCAGATTCAGTAGAATACCCGGACGAGCGGCAATGGGGACGAGTTAAGGAGGGGATCGAGAAGGGAGAGGAAAAGTAGGGACTGCAGACAACACACTAAGACTTGAATTACTTTTGTCGACACAACACAAAATTCCCATTGGTCAGAATTAGTCCATCAAATAATAGTAATAATAAATACATATTTTACCAGGGTAGGCTCATCAACATAAGCTAGCTGTTATCACTGAACGCCCTGGACAACTAAAATTAACAAAAATAAATTAATAAATATAAAAAGCTAAATATCTGTAAGGTACAATTTAAATATTTCATCAGTCTGTCACTCATGCAGGTGAATTGTTCTGGCCAGACCATTCTGTGAACAACAACGTAGCCGGGCATGCAACGTGGTAACATACGTCCGTTCTAGAACTACATACGCTTTAACCCAGAAGAATAATCTAAGTATACATATTTTGTTGTTGCGACTGAAAAACGGTTGGTACAAGAAAGGCCCGGGGGGGGGGGGGGGGTACTCAACCCCATTTTGGATAGGGGTGTGCCGCCGGAGTTCTAGAAACCTGACCCTGTTCAAGACACTCGAAAGTGAAAAAATCATACCCTGTTCAAGACAAATGAGAAAAAATCGACCCTATTTGAGATACGTAACGGTATAGTAGTCCCTTTTTAAAAACGGCTGCGAAAGAGATAACAGAGCCAATTACGATATCTGCGGTGAGGCGCTTTTTGGAGTATTTTACACAAAAACACGATATGGCTTGCGATCTCTTTTCAGAATTATAGATCCTGTTTAAGACAATCTTTCGAATCTTTTCGCTTTTAGGCTATCGAATACTACTGAATCTGACAATGATGACCTTGCTGTTGACACATTTATGACATTTGCGAAAAAGGGGCGGTAATTCAAGTCTTAGTTACCCTGGTCCCAGAGGTTTTTCCTTTACTTTTCGTATTTTTTAAAAATAAGAAAAATACAAAAGAAAAAATTATAAAATACAAAAGAAAGCCTCTGGAACCAGGGTACAGATCAACAGGTGTGTAGTGTAGATAATATAAAGTTACCGAAACCATAATTGTCAAAATACTAGCTAGAATACTAGTAATGAATTGGATATCTGGATTCCTTGAGGCAGCCATGTAGACTAGTCAACCATCAATTTAACCATTCCGTGAATTGAAATCTG